>CATKUP010000640.1:0-101494 GCA_949786385.1 Onychomys leucogaster
AGTCACTTTTCAGCTCAAATGAATATAAATCGTTTATGAAGCTCACACGTTTTTTGCTCTTGAAAGAAAAGTATGAGATGTTAGATGACTTGTGGTTTGTATCAGTTTCAGAAGCAGGGTTGAACTAGCAATGGTCTCTATGTGTAGGAAACACTGTTCTTTTGTTCTGAGAACCCTCCTTTTTCTGGCTCTATTAAAGACTCTAGAAAGCAAGAGCATGCTAGGTGCTCTGAAGCAGAGTGTGTTTCATGGATGAGAACTGTGCTGTGTGTTTCCCTTAAGAAATGGAGTTAAATCCCAGGCTCTGTGTCTTCCTATACGCAAGACATCTTTTCAGGTAAACTCTGTCACTTTTCAGCTCAAAGGAAGCTACATCGTTCAGGGAGCTCACACGTTTCTCGCTCTTAACTTCAAAGCATTGCATGTTAGAGGCACTGTGGTTTGTATCAGTTTCAAAAGAAGAGTTGACATAGATATGGTCCATATGTATAGGAAACACCGTTCTTTGCTCTGAGCACACTCATGTTTCTTGCACTATTAGAGACTCTAGAAAGCAAGAGCGTGCTTCTTCCTATACGCAGAGTGTGTTTCCTCGTGAGAACTGTGCTGTGTGTTTCCCTTCAGAAATGGAGTTAAATCCCAGGCTCTGTGTCTACCTACAAGCAAGACATCATTTCAGGTAAACGCAGTCAAATTTCAGCTCAAATGAATATATATCATTTACCAAGCTCACATGTTACTTGCTCTTATTTAAAAGCATTGGATGTTAGATGACTTGTGGTTTGTATCAATTTCAGAAGCAGAGTTGAACTAGCAATGGTCCGTATATGTAGGAAACACAGTTATTTTGTTCAGATCACCCTCATGTTTCCGGCTCATTAGAGACTCTAGAAAGCAAGAGCATGCTTCATGCTCTAAAGCAGAGTGTGTTTCATGGATGAGAACTGTGCTGTGTGTTTCCCCTCAGAAATGGAGCTAAATCCCAGGCTCTGTGTCTTCCTACAAGCTAGTCATCATTTCATGAAAACCTTGTCACTTTTCAGCTCAAATGAATATAAATCGTTTAAGAAGCTCACAAGTTTCTCACTCTTAACTGAAAAGCATTGAATGTTAGAGGACCTGTGGTTTGTATCAGTTTCAGAAGCAGAGTTGAACTAGCAATGGTCCGTATATGTAGGAAACACCGTTATATGTTCAGAGCACCCTCATGTTTCTGGCTATATTAGAGACTCTAGAAAGCAAGAGCATGCTTCGTGCTCTAAAGCAGAGTGTGTTTCATGGATGAGATCTGTGCTGTGTGTTTCCCTTCAGAAATGGAGTTAAATACCAGGCTCAATGTCTTCCTACAAGCAAGACATCATTTCATTTAAACGCAGTCACTTTTGAGCTCAAACGAATATAAATCGTTTACGAAGCTCACAAGTTTCTCACTCTTAAATGAAAAGCATTGGATGTTAGATGACTTGTGGTTTGTATCAGTTTCAGAAGCAGAGTTGAACTAGCTATGGTCCGTATGTGTAGGAAACACCGTTCTTTTGTTCTGAGCTCACTCACGTTTCCTGCTCTATTAGAGACTCTAGAAAGCAAGAGCATGCTTCGTGTTCTAAAGCAGAGTGTATTTCATGGATGAGAACTGTGCTGTGTGTTTCCCTTCAGAAATGGAGTTAAATCCCAGGCTCTGTGTCTTCCTACAAGCAAGACATGTTTTCAGGTAAACTAAGTCAATTTTCAGCTCAAAGGAAGCTACATCGTTTATGAAGATCACACGTTTCTCACTCTTAACTGAAAAGCATTGGATGTTAGATGACTTGTGGTTTGTATCAGTTTCAGAATCAGAGTTGATCTAGCAGTGGTCCGTATATGTAGGAAACTCCGTTCTTTTGTTCTGAGCACACTCAAGTTTCTTGCTCTATTAGAGACTCTAGAAAGCAAGAGCGTGCTTCTTCCTATACGCAGAGTGTGTTTCCTCCTGAGAACTGTGCTGTGTGTTTCCCTTCAGAAATGGAGTTAAATCCCCGGCTCTGTGTCTTCCTACAAGCAAGACATCATTTCAGGAAAACGCAGTCAATTTTCAGCTTAAATGAATATAAATCATTTACGAAGCTCACAGGGTACTTGCTCTTAACTGAAAAGCATTGGAGGTTAGATGACTTGTGGTCTCTATGAGTTTCAGAGGCAGAGTTGAACTAGCAATGGTCCATATATGTAGGAAACCCTGTTCTTTTGTTCAGAGTACCCTCCATTTTCTGGCTCTATTAGAGACTCTAGAAAGCAAGAGCATGCTCCGTGCTCTAATGCAGAGTGTGTTTCATGGATGAGATCTGTGCTGTGTGTTTCCCGTCAGGAATGGAGTTCAATCCCAGGCTCTGTGTCTTCCTACAAGCAAGTCATCATTTCAGGTAAACGCTGTCACTTTTCAGCTCAAATGAATATAAATCATTAAGAATCTCACACGTTTCTCGCTCTTAACTGAAAAGCATTGCATGTTAATGGAACTGTGCTTTGTATCAGTTTCAGAAGAAGAGTTGACCTAGATATGGTCCGTATGTGTAGGAAACACCATTATTTTGTTCTGACCACAGTCACGTTTCCTGCTGTATTTGAGACTCTTAGAAAGCAAGAGTGTGCTTCTTGCTCTAAAGCAGAGTGTGTTTCATGGATGAGAACTGTGCTGTGTGTTTCCCTTCAGAAATGGAGTTAAATTCCAGGCTCTGTGTCTTCCTACAAGCAAGATATCTTTTCAGGTAAACGCAGTCACTTTTCAGCTCAAATGAATATAAATCGTTTATGAAGCTCACACGTTTTTTGCTCTTGAAAGAAAAGTATGAGATGTTAGATGACTTGTGGTTTGTATCAGTTTCAGAAGCAGGGTTGAACTAGCAATGGTCTCTATGTGTAGGAAACACTGTTCTTTTGTTCTGAGAACCCTCCTTTTTCTGGCTCTATTAAAGACTCTAGAAAGCAAGAGCATGCTAGGTGCTCTGAAGCAGAGTGTGTTTCATGGATGAGAACTGTGCTGTGTGTTTCCCTTAAGAAATGGAGTTAAATCCCAGGCTCTGTGTCTTCCTATACGCAAGACATCTTTTCAGGTAAACTCTGTCACTTTTCAGCTCAAAGGAAGCTACATCGTTCAGGGAGCTCACACGTTTCTCGCTCTTAACTTCAAAGCATTGCATGTTAGAGGCACTGTGGTTTGTATCAGTTTCAAAAGAAGAGTTGACATAGATATGGTCCATATGTATAGGAAACACCGTTCTTTGCTCTGAGCACACTCATGTTTCTTGCACTATTAGAGACTCTAGAAAGCAAGAGCGTGCTTCTTCCTATACGCAGAGTGTGTTTCCTCGTGAGAACTGTGCTGTGTGTTTCCCTTCAGAAATGGAGTTAAATCCCAGGCTCTGTGTCTACCTACAAGCAAGACATCATTTCAGGTAAACGCAGTCAAATTTCAGCTCAAATGAATATATATCATTTACCAAGCTCACATGTTACTTGCTCTTATTTAAAAGCATTGGATGTTAGATGACTTGTGGTTTGTATCAATTTCAGAAGCAGAGTTGAACTAGCAATGGTCCGTATATGTAGGAAACACCGTTATTTTGTTCAGATCACCCTCATGTTTCCGGCTCATTAGAGACTCTAGAAAGCAAGAGCATGCTTCATGCTCTAAAGCAGAGTGTGTTTCATGGATGAGAACTGTGCTGTGTGTTTCCCCTCAGAAATGGAGCTAAATCCCAGGCTCTGTGTCTTCCTACAAGCTAGTCATCATTTCATGAAAACCTTGTCACTTTTCAGCTCAAATGAATATAAATCGTTTAAGAAGCTCACAAGTTTCTCACTCTTAACTGAAAAGCATTGAATGTTAGAGGACCTGTGGTTTGTATCAGTTTCAGAAGCAGAGTTGAACTAGCAATGGTCCGTATATGTAGGAAACACCGTTATATGTTCAGAGCACCCTCATGTTTCTGGCTATATTAGAGACTCTAGAAAGCAAGAGCATGCTTCGTGCTCTAAAGCAGAGTGTGTTTCATGGATGAGATCTGTGCTGTGTGTTTCCCTTCAGAAATGGAGTTAAATACCAGGCTCAATGTCTTCCTACAAGCAAGACATCATTTCATTTAAACGCAGTCACTTTTGAGCTCAAACGAATATAAATCGTTTACGAAGCTCACAAGTTTCTCACTCTTAAATGAAAAGCATTGGATGTTAGATGACTTGTGGTTTGTATCAGTTTCAGAAGCAGAGTTGAACTAGCTATGGTCCGTATGTGTAGGAAACACCGTTCTTTTGTTCTGAGCTCACTCACGTTTCCTGCTCTATTAGAGACTCTAGAAAGCAAGAGCATGCTTCGTGTTCTAAAGCAGAGTGTATTTCATGGATGAGAACTGTGCTGTGTGTTTCCCTTCAGAAATGGAGTTAAATCCCAGGCTCTGTGTCTTCCTACAAGCAAGACATGTTTTCAGGTAAACTAAGTCAATTTTCAGCTCAAAGGAAGCTACATCGTTTATGAAGATCACACGTTTCTCACTCTTAACTGAAAAGCATTGGATGTTAGATGACTTGTGGTTTGTATCAGTTTCAGAATCAGAGTTGATCTAGCAGTGGTCCGTATATGTAGGAAACTCCGTTCTTTTGTTCTGAGCACACTCAAGTTTCTTGCTCTATTAGAGACTCTAGAAAGCAAGAGCGTGCTTCTTCCTATACGCAGAGTGTGTTTCCTCCTGAGAACTGTGCTGTGTGTTTCCCTTCAGAAATGGAGTTAAATCCCCGGCTCTGTGTCTTCCTACAAGCAAGACATCATTTCAGGAAAACGCAGTCAATTTTCAGCTTAAATGAATATAAATCATTTACGAAGCTCACAGGGTACTTGCTCTTAACTGAAAAGCATTGGAGGTTAGATGACTTGTGGTCTCTATGAGTTTCAGAGGCAGAGTTGAACTAGCAATGGTCCATATATGTAGGAAACCCCGTTCTTTTGTTCAGAGTACCCTCCATTTTCTGGCTCTATTAGAGACTCTAGAAAGCAAGAGCATGCTCCGTGCTCTAATGCAGAGTGTGTTTCATGGATGAGATCTGTGCTGTGTGTTTCCCGTCAGGAATGGAGTTCAATCCCAGGCTCTGTGTCTTCCTACAAGCAAGTCATCATTTCAGGTAAACGCTGTCACTTTTCAGCTCAAATGAATATAAATCATTAAGAATCTCACACGTTTCTCGCTCTTAACTGAAAAGCATTGCATGTTAATGGAACTGTGCTTTGTATCAGTTTCAGAAGAAGAGTTGACCTAGATATGGTCCGTATGTGTAGGAAACACCATTATTTTGTTCTGACCACAGTCACGTTTCCTGCTGTATTTGAGACTCTTAGAAAGCAAGAGTGTGCTTCTTGCTCTAAAGCAGAGTGTGTTTCATGGATGAGAACTGTGCTGTGTGTTTCCCTTCAGAAATGGAGTTAAATTCCAGGCTCTGTGTCTTCCTACAAGCAAGATATCTTTTCAGGTAAACGCAGTCACTTTTCAGCTCAAATGAATATAAATCGTTTATGAAGCTCACACATTTTTTGCTCTTGAAAGAAAAGTATGAGATGTTAGATGACTTGTGGTTTGTATCAGTTTCAGAAGCAGGGTTGAACTAGCAATGGTCTCTATGTGTAGGAAACACTGTTCTTTTGTTCTGAGAACCCTCCTTTTTCTGGCTCTATTAAAGACTCTAGAAAGCAAGAGCATGCTAGGTGCTCTAAAGCAGAGTGTGTTTCATGGATGAGAACTGTGCTGTGTGTTTCCCTTAAGAAATGGAGTTAAATCCCAGGCTCTGTGTCTTCCTATATGCAAGACATCTTTTCAGGTAAACTCTGTCACTTTTCAGCTCAAAGGAAGCTACATCGTTCAGGGAGCTCACACGTTTCTCGCTCTTAACTTGAAAGCATTGCAAGTTAGAGGCACTGTGGTTTGTATCAGTTTCAGAAGATGAGTTGACATAGATATGGTCCATATGTATAGGAAACACCGTTCTTTGCTCTGAGCACACTCATGTTTCTTGCACTATTAGAGACTCTAGAAAGCAAGAGCGTGCTTCTTCCTATACGCAGAGTGTGTTTCCTCGTGAGAACTGTGCTTTGTGTTTCCCTTCAGAAATGGAGTTAAATCCCAGGCTCTGTGTCTACCTACAAGCAAGACATCATTTCAGGTAAACGCAGTCAAATTTCAGCTCAAATGAATATATATCATTTACCAAGCTCACATGTTACTTGCTCTTATTTAAAAGCATTGGATGTTAGATGACTTGTGGATTGTATCAATTTCAGAAGCAGAGTTGAACTAGCAATGGTCCGTTTATGTAGGAAACACCGTTATTTTGTTCAGATCACCCTCATGTTTCCGGCTCATTAGAGACTCTAGAAAGCAAGAGCATGCTTCATGCTCTAAAGCAGAGTGTGTTTCATGGATGAGAACTGTGCTGTGTGTTTCCCCTCAGAAATGGAGCTAAATCCCAGGCTCTGTGTCTTCCTACAAGCTAGTCATCATTTCACGAAAACCTTGTCACTTTTCAGCTCAAATGAATATAAATCGTTTAAGAAGCTCACAAGTTTCTCGCTCTTAACTGAAAAGCATTGAATGTTAGAGGACCTGTGGTTTGTATTAGTTTCAGGAGCAGAGTTGAACTAGATATGATCCCTGTGAGTAGGAAACACATTTCTTTAATTATGAGCACACTTTCAAGTTTCTGGCTCTATTATAGACTCTAGAAAGCAAGAGCATGCTTCTTGCTCTAAAGCAGAGTGTGTTTCATGGATGAGAACTGTGCTCTCTTTTTCCCTTCAGAAATGGAGTTAAATCCCAGGCTCTGTGTCTTCCTACAAGCAAGACATCTTTTCAGGTAAACTCACTCTCTTTTCAGCTCAAAGGAAGCTACATCGTTCACGTAGCTCACACGATTCTCGCTATTAACTGAAAAGCTTTGCATGTTAATGGAACTGTGGTTTGTATAAGTTTCAGAAGAAGAGTTGACCTAGATATGGTCCGTATGTGTAGGAAAAACCGTTATTTTATTCTGACCACAGTCACGTTTCCTGCTGTATTAGAGACTGTTAGAAAGCAAGAGCGTGCTTCTTGCTCTAAAGCAGAGTGTGTTTCATGGATGAGAACTGTGCTGTGTGTTTCCCTTCAGAAATGGAGTTATATTCCAGGCTCTGTGTCTTCCTACAAGCAAGACATCATTTCAGTTAAACGCAGTCACTTTTCAGCTCAAATGAATATAAATCATTTATAAAGCTCACACGTTTCTTGCTCTTAGCTGAAAAGCATTGGATGTTAGATGACTTGTGGTTTGAATCAGTTTCAGAAGCAGAGTTGAACTAGCAATGGTCCGTATATGTAGGAAACACCGTTATATGTTCAGAGCACCCTCATGTTTCTGGCTCTATTAGAGACTCTAGAAAGCAAGAGCATGCTTCGTGCTGTAAAGCAGAGTGTTTCATGGATGAGAACTGTGCTGTGTGTTTCCCTTCAGAAATGGATTTAAATCCCAGGCTCTGTATCATCCTACAAGCAAGAAATCTTTTCAGGTAAACTCAGTCACTTTTCAGCTCTAAGGAACCTACATCGTTCAGGAAGCTCACAAGTTTCTCACTCTTAAGTGGAAAGCATTGTATGTTAGAGGAACTGTGGTTTGTATCAGTTTCAGAAGAGGAGTTGACCTAGATATGGTCCGTATGTGTAGGAAACACCGTTATTTTGTTCTGACCACAGTCATGGTTCCTGATCTATTAGAGACACTTACAAAGCAAGAGCGTGCTTCTTGCTCTAAAGCAGAGTGTGTTTAAAGGATGAGAACTGTGCTGTGTGTTTCCCTTCAGAATGCAGTTAAATCCCAAGCTCTGTGTCTTCCTACAAGCAAGACATATTTTCAGGTATACTAAGTCACTTTTCAGCTCTAAGGAACCTACATCGTTCACGAAGCTAACAAGTTTCTCACTCTTAACTGGAAAGCATTGCATGTTAGAGGAACTGTGGTTTGTATCAGTTTCAGAAGAAGAGTTGACCTAGATATGGTCTGTATGTGTAGGAAACACCGTTATTTTGTTCTGACCACAGTCACGTTTCTTGCTCTATTAGAGACACTTAGAAAGCAAGAGCGTGCTTCTTGCTCTAAAGCAGAGTGTATTTCATGGATGAGAATTGTGCTGTGTGTTTCCCTTCAGAAATGGAGTTAAATCCCAGGCTCTGTGTCTTCCTACAAGCAAGACATCATATCAGGAAAACACAGTCACTTTTCAGCTCAAATGAATATAAATCGTTTACGAAGATCACACGTTTCTCACTCTTAACTGAAAAGCATTGGATGTTAGATGACTTGTGGTTTGTATCAGTTTCAGAAGCAGAGTTGAACTATCTATGGTCTGTATGTGTAGGAAACACTGTTCTTTTGTTCTGAGCTCACTCATGTTTCCTTCTGTATTAGAGACTCTAGAAAGCAAGAGCATGCTTCGTGCTCTAAAGCAGAGAGTGTTTCATGGATGAGAACTGTGCTGTGTGTTTCCCTTCAGAAATGGAGTTAAATCCCAGGCTCTCTATCTTCCTACAAGCAAGACATCTTTTCAGGTAAACCAAGTCACTTTTCAGCTCAAAGGAAGCTACATCGTTTACGAAGATCACACGTTTCTCACTCTTAAATGAAAAGGATTGGATGTTAGATGACTTGAGGTTTGTATCCGTTTCAGAATCAGAGTTGATCTAGCAGTGGTGTGTATGTGTAGGAAACTCCGTTCTTTTGTTCTGAGCACACTCAAGTTTCTTGCTCTATTAGAGATTCTAGAAAGCAAGAGCGTGCTTCTTCCTATACACAGAGTGTGTTTCCTCGTGAGAACTGTGCTGTGTATTTCCCTTCAGAAATGGAGATAAATCCCCGGCTCTGTGTCTTCCTACAAGCAAGACATCATTTCAGGTAAACGCGGTCAATTTTCAGCTCAAATGAATATAAATCGTTTACGAATCTCACACGGTACTTGCTCTTAACTGAAAAGCATTGGATGTTAGATGACTTGTGGTCTCTATCAGTTTCAGAAGCAGAGTTGAACTAGCAATGGTCCGTATATGTAGGAAACACCGTTTTTTGTTGAGAGCACCCTCATGTTTCTGGCTGTATTAGAGTTTCTAGAAAGCAAGAGCATGCTTCGTGCTCTAAAGCAGAGTGTGTTTCATGGATGAGAACTGTGCTGTGTGTTTCCCTTCAGAAATGGATTTAAATCCCAGGCTCTGTATCTTCCTACAAGCAAGAAATCTTTTCAGGTAAACTCAGTCACTTTTAAGCTCAAAGGAATCTACATCGTTCACGAAGCTCACACGTTTCTCGCTATTAACTGGAAAGAATTGCATGTTAGAGGAAGTGTGGTTTGTATCAGTTTCAGAAGAAGAGTTGATCTAGATATGGTCCGTATGTGTAGGAAACACCGTTATTTTGTTGTGACCACAGTCACGTTTCATGCTGTATTAGTGACACTTTGAAAGCAAGAGCGTGCTTCTTGCTCTAAAGCAGAGTGTGTTTCATGGATGAGATCTGTGCTGTGGGTTTCCCTTCAGAAATGGAGTTAAATCCCAGGATCTGTGTCTTCCTACAAGCAAGACATGTTTTCAGGTAAATTAAGTCACTTTTCAGCTCTAAGGAAGCTACATCATTCACAAAGCTCACAAGTTTCTCACTCTTAACTGGAAAGCATTGCATGTTAGAGGAGGTGTGGTTTGTATCAGTTTCAGAAGAAGAGTTGACCTAGATATGGGCCGTATGTGTAGGAAACACCGTTATTTTGTTCTGTCCACAGTCACGTTTCCTGATCTATTAGAGCCTCTTAGAAAGGAAGAGTGTGCTTCTTGCTCTAAAGCAGAGTGTGTTTCATGGATGAGAACTGGGCTGTGTGTTTCCCTTCAGAAATGGAGTGAAATCCCAGGCTCTCTAACATCCTACAAGCAAGACATCTTTTCAGGTAAACCAAGTCACTTTTCAGCTCAAAGGAAGCTACATCGTTTACGAAGATCACACGTTTCTCACTCTTAAAGGAAAAGCATTGGATGTTAGATGACTTGTGGTTTGTATCAGTTTCAGAAGCAGAGTTGAACTAGCTATGGTCCGTATGTGTAGGAAACACCGTTCTTTTGTTCTGAGCTCACTCACGTTTCCTGTTCTATTAGAGACTCTAGAAAGCAAGAGCATGCTTCGTGTTCTAAAGCAGAGTGTGTTTCATGGATGAGAACTGTGCTGTGTGTTTCCCTTCAGAAATGGAGTTAAATCCCAGGCTCTGTGTCTTCCTACAAGCAAGACATGTTTTCAGGTAAACTAAGTCAATTTTCAGCTCAAAGGAAGCTACATCGTTTATGAAGATCACACGTTTCTCACTCTTAACTGAAAAGCATTGGATGTTAGATGTCTTGTGGTTTGTATCAGTTACAGAATCAGAGTTGATCTAGCAGTGATCCGTATGTGTAGAAAACTCCGTTCTTTTGTTCTGAGCACACTCAAGTTTCTTGCTCTATTAGACTCTAGAAAGCAAGAGCGTGCTTCTTCCTATATGCAGAGTGTGTTTCCTCCTGAGAACTGTGGTGTGTGTTTCCCTTCAGAAATGGAGTTAAATCGCCGGCTCTGTGTCTTCCTACAAGCAAGACATCATTTCAGGTAAACGCAGTCAATTTTCAGCTTAAATGAATATAAATCATTTACGAAGCTCACAGGGTACTTGCTCTTAACTGAAAAGCATTGGATGTTAGATGACTTGTGGTCTCTATCAGTTTCAGAAGCAGAGTTGAACTAGCAATGGTCCGTATATGTAGGAAACACCGTTCTTTTGTTCAGTGTACCCTCCATTTTCTGGCTCTATTAGAGACTCTAGAAAGCAAGAGCATGCTCCGTGCTCTAAAGCAGAGTGTGTTTCATGGATGAGATCTGTGCTGTGTGTTTCCCTTCAGGAATGGAGTTAAATCCCAGGCTCTGTGTCTTCCTACAAGCAAGTCATCATTTCAGGTAAACGCTGTCACTTTTCAGCTCAAATGAATATAAATCATTAAGAATCTCACACGTTTCTCGCTCTTAACTGAAAAGCATTGCATGTTAATGAACTGTGCTTTGTATCAGTTTCAGAAGAAGAGTTGACCTAGATATGGTCCGTATGTGTAGGAAACACCGTTATTTTGTTCTGACCACAGTCACGTTTCCTGCTCTATTAGAGACTCTTAGAAAGCAAGAGTGTGCTTCTTGCTCTAAAGCAGAGTGTGTTTCATGGATGAGAACTGTGCTGTGTGTTTCCCTTCAGAAATGGAGTTAAATTCCAGGCTCTGTGTCTTCCTACAAGCAAGATATCTTTTCAGGTAAACGCAGTCACTTTTCAGCTCAAATGAATATAAATCGTTTATGAAGCTCACACGTTTTTTGCTCTTGAAAGAAAAGTATGAGATGTTAGATGACTTGTGGTTTGTATCAGTTTCAGAAGCAGGGTTGAACTAGCAATGGTCTCTATGTGTAGGAAACACTGTTCTTTTGTTCTGAGAACCCTCCTTTTTCTGGCTCTATTAAAGACTCTAGAAAGCAAGAGCATGCTAGGTGCTCTGAAGCAGAGTGTGTTTCATGGATGAGAACTGTGCTGTGTGTTTCCCTTAAGAAATGGAGTTAAATCCCAGGCTCTGTGTCTTCCTATACGCAAGACATCTTTTCAGGTAAACTCTGTCACTTTTCAGCTCAAAGGAAGCTACATCGTTCAGGGAGCTCACACGTTTCTCGCTCTTAACTTGAAAGCATTGCATGTTAGAGGCACTGTGGTTTGTATCAGTTTCAAAAGAAGAGTTGACATAGATATGGTCCATATGTATAGGAAACACCGTTCTTTGCTCTGAGCACACTCATGTTTCTTGCACTATTAGAGACTCTAGAAAGCAAGAGCGTGCTTCTTCCTATACGCAGAGTGTGTTTCCTCGTGAGAACTGTGCTGTGTGTTTCCCTTCAGAAATGGAGTTAAATCCCAGGCTCTGTGTCTACCTACAAGCAAGACATCATTTCAGGTAAACGCAGTCAAATTTCAGCTCAAATGAATATATATCATTTACCAAGCTCACATGTTACTTGCTCTTATTTAAAAGCATTGGATGTTAGATGACTTGTGGTTTGTATCAATTTCAGAAGCAGAGTTGAACTAGCAATGGTCCGTATATGTAGGAAACACCGTTATTTTGTTCAGATCACCCTCATGTTTCCGGCTCATTAGAGACTCTAGAAAGCAAGAGCATGCTTCATGCTCTAAAGCAGAGTGTGTTTCATGGATGAGAACTGTGCTGTGTGTTTCCCCTCAGAAATGGAGCTAAATCCCAGGCTCTGTGTCTTCCTACAAGCTAGTCATCATTTCACGAAAACCTTGTCACTTTTCAGCTCAAATGAATATAAATCGTTTAAGAAGCTCACAAGTTTCTCGCTCTTAACTGAAAAGCATTGAATGTTAGAGGACCTGTGGTTTGTATTAGTTTCAGGAGCAGAGTTGAACTAGATATGATCCCTGTGAGTAGGAAACACATTTCTTTAATTATGAGCACACTTTCAAGTTTCTGGCTCTATTATAGACTCTAGAAAGCAAGAGCATGCTTCTTGCTCTAAAGCAGAGTGTGTTTCATGGATGAGAACTGTGCTCTCTTTTTCCCTTCAGAAATGGAGTTAAATCCCAGGCTCTGTGTCTTCCTACAAGCAAGACATCTTTTCAGGTAAACTCACTCTCTTTTCAGCTCAAAGGAAGCTACATCGTTCACGTAGCTCACACGATTCTCGCTATTAACTGAAAAGCTTTGCATGTTAATGGAACTGTGGTTTGTATAAGTTTCAGAAGAAGAGTTGACCTAGATATGGTCCGTATGTGTAGGAAAAACCGTTATTTTATTCTGACCACAGTCACGTTTCCTGCTGTATTAGAGACTGTTAGAAAGCAAGAGCGTGCTTCTTGCTCTAAAGCAGAGTGTGTTTCATGGATGAGAACTGTGCTGTGTGTTTCCCTTCAGAAATGGAGTTATATTCCAGGCTCTGTGTCTTCCTACAAGCAAGACATCATTTCAGTTAAACGCAGTCACTTTTCAGCTCAAATGAATATAAATCATTTATAAAGCTCACACGTTTCTTGCTCTTAGCTGAAAAGCATTGGATGTTAGATGACTTGTGGTTTGAATCAGTTTCAGAAGCAGAGTTGAACTAGCAATGGTCCGTATATGTAGGAAACACCATTATATGTTCAGAGCACCCTCATGTTTCTGGCTCTATTAGAGACTCTAGAAAGCAAGAGCATGCTTCGTGCTGTAAAGCAGAGTGTTTCATGGATGAGAACTGTGCTGTGTGTTTCCCTTCAGAAATGGATTTAAATCCCAGGCTCTGTATCATCCTACAAGCAAGAAATCTTTTCAGGTAAACTCAGTCACTTTTCAGCTCTAAGGAACCTACATCGTTCAGGAAGCTCACAAGTTTCTCACTCTTAAGTGGAAAGCATTGTATGTTAGAGGAACTGTGGTTTGTATCAGTTTCAGAAGAGGAGTTGACCTAGATATGGTCCGTATGTGTAGGAAACACCGTTATTTTGTTCTGACCACAGTCATGGTTCCTGATCTATTAGAGACACTTACAAAGCAAGAGCGTGCTTCTTGCTCTAAAGCAGAGTGTGTTTAAAGGATGAGAACTGTGCTGTGTGTTTCCCTTCAGAATGCAGTTAAATCCCAAGCTCTGTGTCTTCCTACAAGCAAGACATATTTTCAGGTATACTAAGTCACTTTTCAGCTCTAAGGAACCTACATCGTTCACGAAGCTAACAAGTTTCTCACTCTTAACTGGAAAGCATTGCATGTTAGAGGAACTGTGGTTTGTATCAGTTTCAGAAGAAGAGTTGACCTAGATATGGTCTGTATGTGTAGGAAACACCGTTATTTTGTTCTGACCACAGTCACGTTTCTTGCTCTATTAGAGACACTTAGAAAGCAAGAGCGTGCTTCTTGCTCTAAAGCAGAGTGTATTTCATGGATGAGAATTGTGCTGTGTGTTTCCCTTCAGAAATGGAGTTAAATCCCAGGCTCTGTGTCTTCCTACAAGCAAGACATCATATCAGGAAAACACAGTCACTTTTCAGCTCAAATGAATATAAATCGTTTACGAAGATCACACGTTTCTCACTCTTAACTGAAAAGCATTGGATGTTAGATGACTTGTGGTTTGTATCAGTTTCAGAAGCAGAGTTGAACTATCTATGGTCTGTATGTGTAGGAAACACTGTTCTTTTGTTCTGAGCTCACTCATGTTTCCTTCTGTATTAGAGACTCTAGAAAGCAAGAGCATGCTTCGTGCTCTAAAGCAGAGAGTGTTTCATGGATGAGAACTGTGCTGTGTGTTTCCCTTCAGAAATGGAGTTAAATCCCAGGCTCTCTATCTTCCTACAAGCAAGACATCTTTTCAGGTAAACCAAGTCACTTTTCAGCTCAAAGGAAGCTACATCGTTTACGAAGATCACACGTTTCTCACTCTTAAATGAAAAGGATTGGATGTTAGATGACTTGAGGTTTGTATCCGTTTCAGAATCAGAGTTGATCTAGCAGTGGTGTGTATGTGTAGGAAACTCCGTTCTTTTGTTCTGAGCACACTCAAGTTTCTTGCTCTATTAGAGATTCTAGAAAGCAAGAGCGTGCTTCTTCCTATACACAGAGTGTGTTTCCTCGTGAGAACTGTGCTGTGTATTTCCCTTCAGAAATGGAGATAAATCCCCGGCTCTGTGTCTTCCTACAAGCAAGACATCATTTCAGGTAAACGCGGTCAATTTTCAGCTCAAATGAATATAAATCGTTTACGAATCTCACACGGTACTTGCTCTTAACTGAAAAGCATTGGATGTTAGATGACTTGTGGTCTCTATCAGTTTCAGAAGCAGAGTTGAACTAGCAATGGTCCGTATATGTAGGAAACACCGTTTTTTGTTGAGAGCACCCTCATGTTTCTGGCTGTATTAGAGTTTCTAGAAAGCAAGAGCATGCTTCGTGCTCTAAAGCAGAGTGTGTTTCATGGATGAGAACTGTGCTGTGTGTTTCCCTTCAGAAATGGATTTAAATCCCAGGCTCTGTATCTTCCTACAAGCAAGAAATCTTTTCAGGTAAACTCAGTCACTTTTAAGCTCAAAGGAATCTACATCGTTCACGAAGCTCACACGTTTCTCGCTATTAACTGGAAAGAATTGCATGTTAGAGGAAGTGTGGTTTGTATCAGTTTCAGAAGAAGAGTTGATCTAGATATGGTCCGTATGTGTAGGAAACACCGTTATTTTGTTGTGACCACAGTCACGTTTCATGCTGTATTAGTGACACTTTGAAAGCAAGAGCGTGCTTCTTGCTCTAAAGCAGAGTGTGTTTCATGGATGAGATCTGTGCTGTGGGTTTCCCTTCAGAAATGGAGTTAAATCCCAGGATCTGTGTCTTCCTACAAGCAAGACATGTTTTCAGGTAAATTAAGTCACTTTTCAGCTCTAAGGAAGCTACATCATTCACAAAGCTCACAAGTTTCTCACTCTTAACTGGAAAGCATTGCATGTTAGAGGAGGTGTGGTTTGTATCAGTTTCAGAAGAAGAGTTGACCTAGATATGGGCCGTATGTGTAGGAAACACCGTTATTTTGTTCTGTCCACAGTCACGTTTCCTGATCTATTAGAGCCTCTTAGAAAGGAAGAGTGTGCTTCTTGCTCTAAAGCAGAGTGTGTTTCATGGATGAGAACTGGGCTGTGTGTTTCCCTTCAGAAATGGAGTGAAATCCCAGGCTCTCTAACATCCTACAAGCAAGACATCTTTTCAGGTAAACCAAGTCACTTTTCAGCTCAAAGGAAGCTACATCGTTTACGAAGATCACACGTTTCTCACTCTTAAAGGAAAAGCATTGGATGTTAGATGACTTGTGGTTTGTATCAGTTTCAGAAGCAGAGTTGAACTAGCTATGGTCCGTATGTGTAGGAAACACCGTTCTTTTGTTCTGAGCTCACTCACGTTTCCTGTTCTATTAGAGACTCTAGAAAGCAAGAGCATGCTTCGTGTTCTAAAGCAGAGTGTGTTTCATGGATGAGAACTGTGCTGTGTGTTTCCCTTCAGAAATGGAGTTAAATCCCAGGCTCTGTGTCTTCCTACAAGCAAGACATGTTTTCAGGTAAACTAAGTCAATTTTCAGCTCAAAGGAAGCTACATCGTTTATGAAGATCACACGTTTCTCACTCTTAACTGAAAAGCATTGGATGTTAGATGTCTTGTGGTTTGTATCAGTTACAGAATCAGAGTTGATCTAGCAGTGATCCGTATGTGTAGAAAACTCCGTTCTTTTGTTCTGAGCACACTCAAGTTTCTTGCTCTATTAGACTCTAGAAAGCAAGAGCGTGCTTCTTCCTATATGCAGAGTGTGTTTCCTCCTGAGAACTGTGCTGTGTGTTTCCCTTCAGAAATGGAGTTAAATCGCCGGCTCTGTGTCTTCCTACAAGCAAGACATCATTTCAGGTAAACGCAGTCAATTTTCAGCTTAAATGAATATAAATCATTTACGAAGCTCACAGGGTACTTGCTCTTAACTGAAAAGCATTGGATGTTAGATGACTTGTGGTCTCTATCAGTTTCAGAAGCAGAGTTGAACTAGCAATGGTCCGTATATGTAGGAAACACCGTTCTTTTGTTCAGTGTACCCTCCATTTTCTGGCTCTATTAGAGACTCTAGAAAGCAAGAGCATGCTCCGTGCTCTAAAGCAGAGTGTGTTTCATGGATGAGATCTGTGCTGTGTGTTTCCCTTCAGGAATGGAGTTAAATCCCAGGCTCTGTGTCTTCCTACAAGCAAGTCATCATTTCAGGTAAACGCTGTCACTTTTCAGCTCAAATGAATATAAATCATTAAGAATCTCACACGTTTCTCGCTCTTAACTGAAAAGCATTGCATGTTAATGAACTGTGCTTTGTATCAGTTTCAGAAGAAGAGTTGACCTAGATATGGTCCGTATGTGTAGGAAACACCGTTATTTTGTTCTGACCACAGTCACGTTTCCTGCTCTATTAGAGACTCTTAGAAAGCAAGAGTGTGCTTCTTGCTCTAAAGCAGAGTGTGTTTCATGGATGAGAACTGTGCTGTGTGTTTCCCTTCAGAAATGGAGTTAAATTCCAGGCTCTGTGTCTTCCTACAAGCAAGATATCTTTTCAGGTAAACGCAGTCACTTTTCAGCTCAAATGAATATAAATCGTTTATGAAGCTCACACGTTTTTTGCTCTTGAAAGAAAAGTATGAGATGTTAGATGACTTGTGGTTTGTATCAGTTTCAGAAGCAGGGTTGAACTAGCAATGGTCTCTATGTGTAGGAAACACTGTTCTTTTGTTCTGAGAACCCTCCTTTTTCTGGCTCTATTAAAGACTCTAGAAAGCAAGAGCATGCTAGGTGCTCTGAAGCAGAGTGTGTTTCATGGATGAGAACTGTGCTGTGTGTTTCCCTTAAGAAATGGAGTTAAATCCCAGGCTCTGTGTCTTCCTATACGCAAGACATCTTTTCAGGTAAACTCTGTCACTTTTCAGCTCAAAGGAAGCTACATCGTTCAGGGAGCTCACACGTTTCTCGCTCTTAACTTGAAAGCATTGCATGTTAGAGGCACTGTGGTTTGTATCAGTTTCAAAAGAAGAGTTGACATAGATATGGTCCATATGTATAGGAAACACCGTTCTTTGCTCTGAGCACACTCATGTTTCTTGCACTATTAGAGACTCTAGAAAGCAAGAGCGTGCTTCTTCCTATACGCAGAGTGTGTTTCCTCGTGAGAACTGTGCTGTGTGTTTCCCTTCAGAAATGGAGTTAAATCCCAGGCTCTGTGTCTACCTACAAGCAAGACATCATTTCAGGTAAACGCAGTCAAATTTCAGCTCAAATGAATATATATCATTTACCAAGCTCACATGTTACTTGCTCTTATTTAAAAGCATTGGATGTTAGATGACTTGTGGTTTGTATCAATTTCAGAAGCAGAGTTGAACTAGCAATGGTCCGTATATGTAGGAAACACCGTTATTTTGTTCAGATCACCCTCATGTTTCCGGCTCATTAGAGACTCTAGAAAGCAAGAGCATGCTTCATGCTCTAAAGCAGAGTGTGTTTCATGGATGAGAACTGTGCTGTGTGTTTCCCCTCAGAAATGGAGCTAAATCCCAGGCTCTGTGTCTTCCTACAAGCTAGTCATCATTTCATGAAAACCTTGTCACTTTTCAGCTCAAATGAATATAAATCGTTTAAGAAGCTCACAAGTTTCTCACTCTTAACTGAAAAGCATTGAATGTTAGAGGACCTGTGGTTTGTATCAGTTTCAGAAGCAGAGTTGAACTAGCAATGGTCCGTATATGTAGGAAACACCGTTATATGTTCAGAGCACCCTCATGTTTCTGGCTATATTAGAGACTCTAGAAAGCAAGAGCATGCTTCGTGCTCTAAAGCAGAGTGTGTTTCATGGATGAGATCTGTGCTGTGTGTTTCCCTTCAGAAATGGAGTTAAATACCAGGCTCAATGTCTTCCTACAAGCAAGACATCATTTCATTTAAACGCAGTCACTTTTGAGCTCAAACGAATATAAATCGTTTACGAAGCTCACAAGTTTCTCACTCTTAAATGAAAAGCATTGGATGTTAGATGACTTGTGGTTTGTATCAGTTTCAGAAGCAGAGTTGAACTAGCTATGGTCCGTATGTGTAGGAAACACCGTTCTTTTGTTCTGAGCTCACTCACGTTTCCTGCTCTATTAGAGACTCTAGAAAGCAAGAGCATGCTTCGTGTTCTAAAGCAGAGTGTATTTCATGGATGAGAACTGTGCTGTGTGTTTCCCTTCAGAAATGGAGTTAAATCCCAGGCTCTGTGTCTTCCTACAAGCAAGACATGTTTTCAGGTAAACTAAGTCAATTTTCAGCTCAAAGGAAGCTACATCGTTTATGAAGATCACACGTTTCTCACTCTTAACTGAAAAGCATTGGATGTTAGATGACTTGTGGTTTGTATCAGTTTCAGAATCAGAGTTGATCTAGCAGTGGTCCGTATATGTAGGAAACTCCGTTCTTTTGTTCTGAGCACACTCAAGTTTCTTGCTCTATTAGAGACTCTAGAAAGCAAGAGCGTGCTTCTTCCTATACGCAGAGTGTGTTTCCTCCTGAGAACTGTGCTGTGTGTTTCCCTTCAGAAATGGAGTTAAATCCCCGGCTCTGTGTCTTCCTACAAGCAAGACATCATTTCAGGAAAACGCAGTCAATTTTCAGCTTAAATGAATATAAATCATTTACGAAGCTCACAGGGTACTTGCTCTTAACTGAAAAGCATTGGAGGTTAGATGACTTGTGGTCTCTATGAGTTTCAGAGGCAGAGTTGAACTAGCAATGGTCCATATATGTAGGAAACCCCGTTCTTTTGTTCAGAGTACCCTCCATTTTCTGGCTCTATTAGAGACTCTAGAAAACAAGAGCATGCTCCGTGCTCTAATGCAGAGTGTGTTTCATGGATGAGATCTGTGCTGTGTGTTTCCCGTCAGGAATGGAGTTCAATCCCAGGCTCTGTGTCTTCCTACAAGCAAGTCATCATTTCAGGTAAACGCTGTCACTTTTCAGCTCAAATGAATATAAATCATTAAGAATCTCACACGTTTCTCGCTCTTAACTGAAAAGCATTGCATGTTAATGGAACTGTGCTTTGTATCAGTTTCAGAAGAAGAGTTGACCTAGATATGGTCCGTATGTGTAGGAAACACCATTATTTTGTTCTGACCACAGTCACGTTTCCTGCTGTATTTGAGACTCTTAGAAAGCAAGAGTGTGCTTCTTGCTCTAAATCAGAGTGTGTTTCATGGATGAGAACTGTGCTGTGTGTTTCCCTTCAGAAATGGAGTTAAATTCCAGGCTCTGTGTCTTCCTACAAGCAAGATATCTTTTCAGGTAAACGCAGTCACTTTTCAGCTCAAATGAATATAAATCGTTTATGAAGCTCACACGTTTTTTGCTCTTGAAAGAAAAGCATGACATGTTAGATGACTTGTGGTTTGTATCAGTTTCAGAAGCAGAGTTGAACTAGCAATGGTCTCTATGTGTAGGAAACACTGTTCTTTTGTTCTGAGTAACATCCATTTTCTGGCTCTATTAAAGACTCTAGAAAGCAAGTGCATGCTAGGTGCTCTAAAGCAGAGTGTGTTTCATAGATGAGAACTGTGCTGTGTGTTTACCTTAAGAAATAGAGTTAAATCCCAGGCTCTGTGTCTTCCTATATGCAAGACATCTTTTCAGGTAAACTCTGTCACTTTTCAGCTCAAAGGAAGCTACATCGTTCAGGGAGCTCACACGTTTCTCGCTCTTAACTTGAAAGCATTGCATGTTAGAGGCACTGTGGTTTGTATCAGTTTCAGAAGAAGAGTTGACATAGATATGGTCCGTATGTATAGGAAACACCGTTCTTTTGCTCTGAGCAAACTCATGTTTCTTGCACTATTAGAGACTCTAGAAAGTAAGAGCGTGCTACTTCCTATACGCAGAGTGTGTTTCCTCGTGAGAACTGTGCTGTGTGTTTCCCTTCAGAAATGGAGTTAAATCCCAGGCTCTGTGTCTACCTACAAGCAAGACATCATTTCAGGTAAACGCAGTCAAATATCAGCTCAAATGAATATATATCGTTTACGAAGCTCACATGTTACTTGCTCTTATTGAAAAGCATTGGATGTTAGATGACTTGTGGTTTGTATCAATTTCAGAAGCAGAGTTGAACTAGCAATGGTCCGTATATGTAGGAAACACCGTTATTTTGTTCAGATCACCCTCATGTTTCCGGCTCTATTAGAGACTCTAGAAAGCAATAGCATGCTTCATGCTCTAAAGCAGAGTGTGTTTCATGGATGAGAACTGTGCTGTGTGTTTCCCCTCAGAAATGGAGCTAAATCCCAGGCTCTGTGTCTTCCTACAAGCTAGTCATCATTTCATGAAAACCTTGTCACTTTTGAGCTCAAATGAGTATAAATCGTTTAAAAAGCTCACAAGTTTCTTGCTCTTAACTGAAAAGCATTGAATGTTAGAGGACCTGTGGTTTGTATTAGTTTCAGGAGCAGAGTTGAACTAGATATGATCCCTGTGAGTAGGAAACACAGTTCTTTTATTATGAGCACACTTTCAAGTTTCTGGCTCTATTATAGACTCTAGAAAGCAAGAGCATGCTTCTTGCTCTAAAGCAGAGTGTGTTTCATGGATGAGAACTGTGCTCTGTTTCTCCCTTCAGAAATGGAGTTAAATCCCAGGCTCTGTATCTTCCTACAAGCAAGACATCTTTTCAGGTAAACTCACTCACTTTTCAGCTCAAAGGAAGCTACATCGTTCACGTAGCTCACACGATTCTCGCTCTTAACTGGAAAGCTTTGCATGTTAATGGAACTGTGGTTTGTATGTTTCAGAAGAAGAGTTGACCTAGATATGGTCCGTATGTGTAGGAAACACCGTTATTTTGTTCTGACCACAGTCACGGTTCCTGTTCTACTAGAGACACTTACAAAGCAAGAGTGTGCCTCTTGCTCTAAAGCAGAGTGTGTTTCATGGATGAGAACTGTACTGTGTGTTTCCCTTCAGAAATGGAGTTAAATCCCAGGCTCTGTGTCTTCCTACAAGCAAGACATATTTTCAGGTAAACTAAGACACTTTTCAGCTCTAAGGAACCTACATCGTTCACGAAGCTAACAAGTTTCTCACTCTTATCTGGAAAGCATTGCATGTTAGAGGAACTGTGGTTTCTATCAGTTTCAGAAGAAGAGTTGACCTAGATATGGTCTGTATGTGTAGGAAACACCGTTATTTTGTTCTGACCACAGTCACGTTTCCTGCTCTATTAGAGACACTTAGAAAGCAAGAGCGTGCTTCTTGCTCTAAAGCAGAGAGTGTTTCATGGATGAGAACTGTGCTGTGTTTTTCCCTTCAGAAATGGATTTAAATCTCAGGAACTGTATCTTCCTACAAGCAAGACATCTTTTCAGGTAAACTCAGTCACTTTTCAGCTCAAAGGAAGCTACATCGTTTACGAAGATCACACGTTTCTCACTCCTAAATGAAAAGCATTGGATGGTAGATGACTTGTGGTTTGTATCAGTTTCAGAATCAGAGTTGATCTAGCAGTTGTACGTATGTGTAGGAAACTGCGTTCTTTGTTCTGAGCACACTCAAGTTTCTTGCTCTATTAGAGATTCTAGAAAGCAAGAGCGTGCTTCTTCCTATACGCAGAGTGTGTTTCCTCGTGAGAACTGTGCTGTGTGTTTCCCTTCAGAAATGGAGTTAAATCCCAGGATCTGTGTCTTCCTACAAGCAAGACATGTTTTCAGGTAAACTAAGTCACTTTTCAGCTCTAAGGAAGCTACATCATTCACAAAGCTCACAAGTTTCTCACTCTTAACTGGAAAGCATTGCATGTTAGAGGAAGTGTGGTTTGTATCAGTTTCAGAAGAAGAGTTGACGTAGATATGGTCCGTATGTGTAGGAAACACCGTTATTTTGTTCTGTCCACAGTCACGTTTCCTGATCTATTAGAGCCTCTTAGAAAGGAAGAGTGTGCTTCTTGCTCTAAAGCAGAGTGTGTTTCATGGATGAGAACTGTGTTGTGTGTTTCCCTTCAGAAATGGAGTTAAATCCCAGGCTCTCTATCTTCCTACAAGCAAGACATCTTTTCAGGTAAACCAAGTCTCTTTTAAGCTCAAAGGAGGCTACATCGTATACGAAGATCACAAGATTCTCACTCTTAAAGGAAAAGCATTGGATGTTAGATGACTTGTGGTATGTATCAGTTTCAGAATCAGAGTTGAACTCGCAGTGGTCCGTATGTGTAGGAAACACCGTTATTTTGTTCTGACCACAGTCACGTTTCCTGCTCTATGAGTGATACTTAGAAAGCAAGAGTGTGCTTCTTGCTCTAAAGCAGAGTGTGTTTCATCGTTGAGAACTCTGCTGTGTGTTTCACATCAGAAATGGAGTTAAATTCCAGGCTCTGTGTCTTCCTACAAGCAAGACATCATTTCAGGAAAACGCAGTCACTTTTCAGCTCAAATGAATATAAATCGTTTACAAAGATCACACGTTTCTCACTCTTAAATGAAAAGCATTGGATGTTAGATGACTTGTGGTTTGTATCAGTTTCAGAAGCAGAGTTGAACTAGCTATGGTCCGTATGTGTAGGAAACACCGTTCTTTTGTTCTGAGCTCACTCACGTTTCCTGCTCTATTAGAGACTCTAGAAAGCAAGAGCATGCTTCGTGTTCTAAAGCAGAGTGTGTTTCATGGATGAGAACTCTGCTGTGTGTTTCCCTTCAGAAATGTAGTGAAATCCCAGGCTCTGTATCTTCCTACAAGCAAGACATCTTTTCAGGTAATCTCAGTCACTTTTCAGCTCAAAGGAAGCAACATCATTCATGAAGCACACACGTTTCTCGCTCTTAACTGGAAAGAATTGCATGTTAGATGACTTGTGGTTTGTATCAGTTTCAGAAGCAGAGTTGAACTAGCAATGGTCTCTATGTGTAGGAAACACTGTTCTTTTGTTCTGAGTACCCTCCATTTTCTGGCTCTATTAAAGACTCTAGAAAGCAAGTGCATGCTAGGTGCTCTAAAGCAGAGTGTGTTTCATGGATGAGAACTGTGCTGTGTGTTTCCCTTAAGAAATAGTGTTAAATCCCAGGCTCTGTGTCTTCCTATATGCAAGACATCTTTTCAGGTAAACTCTGTCACTTTTCAGCTCAAAGGAAGCTACATCGTTCAGGGAGCTCACACCTTTCTCGCTCTTAACTTGAAAGCATTGCATGTTAGAGGCACTGTGGTTTGTATCAGTTTCATAAGAAGAGTTGACATAGATATGGTCCCTATGTATAGGAAACACCGTTCTTTTGCTCTGAGCAAACTCATGTTTCTTGCACTGTTAGATACTCTAGAAAGTAAGAGCGTGCTTCTTCCTATACGCAGAGTGTGTTTCGTCGTGAGAACTGTGCTGTGTGTTTCCCTTCAGAAATGGAGTTAAATCCCAGGCTCTGTGTCTACCTACAAGCAAGACATCATTTCAGGTAAACGCAGTCAAATATCAGCTCAAATGAATATATATCGTTTACGAAGCTCACATGTTACTTGCTCTTATTGAAAAGCATTGGATGTTATATGACTTGTGGTTTGTATCAATTTCAGAAGCAGAGTTGAACTAGCAATGGTCCGTATATGTAGGAAACACCGTTATTTTGTTCAGATCACCCTCATGTTTCCGGCTCTATTAGAGACTCTAGAAAGCAATAGCATGCTTCATGCTCTAAAGCAGAGTGTGTTTCATGGATGAGAACTGTGCTGTGTGTTTCCCCTCAGAAATGGAGCTAAATCCCAGGCTCTGTGTCTTCCTACAAGCTAGTCATCATTTCACGAAAACCTTGTCACTTTTGAGCTCAAATGAGTATAAATCGTTTAAGAAGCTCACAAGTTTCTTGCTCTTAACTGAAAAGCATTGAATGTTAGAGGACCTGTGGTTTGTATTAGTTTCAGGAGCAGAGTTGAACTAGATATGATCCCTGTGAGTCGGAAACACAGTTCTTTTATTATGAGCACACTTTCAAGTTTCTGGCTCTATTATAGACACTAGAAAGCAAGAGCATGCTTCTTGCTCTAAAGCAGAGTGTGTTTCATGGATGAGAACTGTGCTCTGTTTCTCCCTTCAGAAATGGAGTTAAATCCCAGGCTCTGTGTCTTCCTACAAGCAAGACATCTTTTCAGGTAAACTCACTCACTTTTCAGCTCAAAGGAAGCTACATCGTTCACGTAGCTCACACGATTCTCGCTCTTAACTGGAAAGCTTTGCATGTTAATGCAACTGTGGTTTGTATGTTTCAGAAGAAGAGTTGACCTAGATATGGTCTGTATGTGTAGGAAACACCATTATTTTGTTCTGACCACAGTCACGTTTCCTGCTCTATTAGAGACACTAAGAAAGCAAGAGCGTGCTTCTTGCTCTAAAGCAGAGTGTGTTTCATGGATGAGAATTGTGCTGTGTGTTTCCCTTCAGAAATGGAGTTAAATCCCAGGCTCTGTGTCTTCCTACAAGCAAGACATCTTATCAGGAAAACACAGTCACTTTTCAGCTCAAATGAATATAAATTGTTTACGAAGATCACACGTTTCTCACTCTTAACTGAAAAGCATTGGATGTTAGATGACTTGTGGTTTGTATCAGTTTCAGAATCAGAGTTGACCTAGCAGTTGTACGTATGTGTAGGAAACTCCGTTCTTTTGTTATGAGCACACTCTAGTTTCTTGCTCTATTAGAGATTCTAGAAAGCAAGAGCGTGCTTCTTCCTATACGCAGAGTGTGTTTCCTCGTGAGAACTGTGCTGTGTGTTTCCCTTCAGAAATGGAGTTAAATCCCAGGATCTGTGTCTTCCTACAAGCAAGACATTTTTTCAGGTAAACTAAGTCACTTTTCAGCTCTAAGGAAGCTACATCATTCAAAAAGCTCACAAGTTTCTCACTCTTAACTGGAAAGCATTGCATGTTAGAGGAAGTGTGGTTTGTATCAGTTTCAGAAGAAGAGTTGACCTAGATATGGTCCGTATGTGTAGGAAACTCCGTTATTTTGTTCTGTCCACAGTCACGTTTCCTGATCTATTAGAGCCTCTTAGAAAGGAAGAGTGTGCTTCTTGCTCTAAAGCAGAGTGTGTTTCATGGATGAGAACTGTGCTGTGTGTTTCCCTTCAGAAATGGAGTTAAATCCCAGGCTCTCTATCTTCCTACAAGCAAGATATCTTTTCAGGTAAACCAAGTCACTTTTCAGCTCAAAGGAAGCTACATCGTTTACGAAGATCACAAGATTCTCACTCTTAAATGAAAAGCATTGGATGTTAGATGACTTGTGGTTTGTATCAGTTTCAGAATCAGAGTTGAACTCGCAGTGGTCCGTATGTGTAGGAAACACCGTTATTTTGTTCTGACCACAGTCACGTTTCCTGCTCTATGAGTGATTCTTAGAAAGCAAGAGTGTGCTTCTTGCTCTAAAGCAGAGTGTGTTTCATCGATGAGAACTCTGCTGTGTGTTTCACAACAGAAATGGAGTTAAATCCAGGCTCTTTGTCTTCCTACAAGCAAGACATCATTTCAGGAAAACGCAGTCACTTTTCAGCTCAAATGAATATAAATCGTTTACGAAGATCACACGTTTCTCACTCTTAAATGAAAAGCATTGGATGTTAGATGACTTGTGGTTTGTATCAGTTTCAGAAGCAGAGTTGAACTAGCTATGGTCCGTATGTGTAGGAAACACCGTTCTTTTGTTCTGAGCTCACTCACGTTTCCTGCTCTATTAGAGACTCTAGAAAGCAAGAGCATGCTTCGTGTTCTAAAGCAGAGTGTGTTTCATGGATGAGAACTCTGCTGTGTGTTTCCCTTCAGAAATGGAGTGAAATCCCAGGCTCTGTATCTTCCTACAAGCAAGACATCTTTTCAGGTAATCTCAGTTACTTTTCAGCTCAAAGGTAGCTACATCGTTTATGAAGATCACACGGTACTTGCTCTTAACTGAAAAGCATTGGATGTTAGATGACTTGCGGTCTCTATCAGTTTCAGAAGCAGAGTTGAACTAGCAAAGGTCCGTATATGTAGGAAACACCGTTTTTTTTCAGAGCATCCTCATGTTTCTGGCTCTATTAGAGACTCTAGAAAGCAAGAGCATGCTTCGTGCTCTAAAGCAGAGTGTGTTTCATGGATGAGAACTGTGCTGTGTGTTTCCCTTCAGAAATGGATTTAAATCCCAGAATCTGTATCTTCCTACAAGCAAGAAATCTTTTCAGGTAAACTCAGTCACTTTTCAGCTCTAAGGAACCTACATCGTTCACGAAGCTCACAAGTTTCTCACTCTTAACTGGAAAGCATTGCATGTTAGAGGAACTGATTTGTATCAGTTTCAGAAGAAGAGTTGACCTAGATATGGTCTGTATGTGTAGGAAACACCGTTATTTTGTTCTGACCACAGTCACGGTTCCTGCTCTATTAGAGACACTTAGAAAGCAAGAGCGTGCTTCTTGCTCTAAAGCAGAGTGTGTTTCATGGATGAGATCTGTGCTGTGTGTTTCCCTTCAGAAATGGAGTTAAATCCCAGGATCTGTGTCTTCCTACAAGCAAGACATCATATCAGGAAAACACAGTCACTTTTCAGCTCAAATGAATATAAATCGTTTACGAAGATCACACGTTTCTCACTCTTAACTGAAAAGCATTGGATGTTAGACGACTTGTGGTTTGTATCAGTTTCAGAAGCAGAGTTGAACTAGCTATGGTCTGTATGTGTAGGAAACACCGTTCTTTTGTTCTGAGCTCACTCACGTTTCCTGCTCTATTAGAGACTCTAGAAAGCAAGAGCATGCTTCGTGCACTAAAGCAGAGAGTGTTTCATGGATGAGAACTGTGCTGTGTGTTTCCCTTCAGAAATGGAGTTAAATCCCAGGCTCTGTGTCTTCCTACATCAAGACATGTTTTCAGGTAAAAGAAGTCACTTTTCAGCTCTAAGGAAGCTACATCATTCACGAAGCTCACAAGTTTCTCACTCTTAACTGGAAAGCATTGCATGTTAGAGGAACTGTGGATTGTATCAGTTTCAGAAGAAGAGTTGAACAAGCAATGGTCCGTAAGTGTAGGAGACACCGTTATTTTGTTCTGACCACAGTCACGTTTCCTGCTCTATTAGTGAGTCTTAGAAAGCAAGAGTGTGCTTCTTGCTCTAAAGCAGAGTGTGTTTCATCGATGAGAACTCTGCTGAGTGTTTCCCTTCAGAAATGGAGTTAAATTCCAGGCTCTGTGTCTTCCTACAAGCAAGACATATTTTCAGGTAAACTAAGACACTTTTCAGCTCTAAGGAACCTACATCGTTCACGAAGCTAACAAGTTTCTCACTCTTATCTGGAAAGCATTGCATGTTAGAGGAACTGTGGTTTGTATCAGTTTCAGAAGAAGAGTTGACCTAGATATGGTCTGTATGTGTAGGAAACACCGTTATTTTGTTCTGACCACAGTCACGTTTCCTCCTCTATTAGAGACACTTAGAAAGCAAGAGCTTGCTTCTTGCTCTAAAGCAGAGTGTGTTTCATGGATGAGAATTGTGCTGTGTGTTTCCCTTCAGAAATGGAGTTAAATCCCAGGCTCTGTGTCTTCCTACAAGCAAGACATCTTATCAGGAAAACACAGTCACTTTTCAGCTCAAATGAATATAAATCGTTTACGAAGATCACACGTTTCTCACTCTTAACTGAAAAGCATTGGATGTTAGATGACTTGTGGTTTGTATCAGTTTCAGAAGCAGAGTTGAACTAGCTATGGTCTGTATGTGTAGGAAACACCGTTCTTTTGTTCTGAGCTCACTCACGTTTCCTGCTGTATTAGAGAATCTAGAAAGCAAGAGCATGCTTCGTGCTCTAAAGAAGAGAGTGTTTCATGGATGAGAACTGTGCTGTGTGTTTCCCTTCAGAAATAGATTTAAATCCCAGGAACTGTATCTTCCTACAAGCAAGACATCTTTTCAGGTAAACTCAGTCACTTTTCAGCTCAAAGGAAGCTACATCGTTTACGAAGATCACACGTTTCTCACTCTTAAATGAAAATCATTGGATGTTAGATGACTTGTGGTTTGTATCAGTTTCAGAATCAGAGTTGATCTAGCAGTTGTACGTATGTGTAGGAATCTCTGTTCTTTTGTTCTGAGCACACTCAAGTTTCTTGCTCTATTAGAGATTCTAGAAAGCAAGAGCGTGCTTCTTCCTATACGCAGAGTGTGTTTCCTCGTGAGAACTGTGCTGTGTGTTTCCCTTCAGAAATGGAGTTAAATCCCAGGATCTGTGTCTTCCTACAAGCAAGACATGTTTTCAGTTAAACTAAGTCACTTTTCAGCTCTAAGGAAGCTACATCATTCAAAAAGCTCACAAGTTTCTCACTCTTAACTGGAAAGCATTGCATGTTAGAGGAAGTGTGGTTTGTATCAGTTTCAGAAGAAGAGTTGACCTAGATATGGTCCGTATGTGTAGGAAACTCCGTTATTTTGTTCTGTCCACAGTCACGTTTCCTGATCTATTAGAGCCTCTTAGAAAGGAAGAGTGTGCTTCTTGCTCTAAAGCAGAGTGTGTTTCATGGATGAGAACTGTGCTGTGTGTTTCCCTTCAGAAATGGAGTTAAATCCCAGGCTCTCTATCTTCCTACAAGCAAGACATCATTTCAGGAAAACGCAGTCACTTTTCAGCTCAAATGAATATAAATCGTTTACGAAGATCACACGTTTCTCACTCTTAAATGAAAAGCATTGGATGTTAGATGACTTGTGGTTTGTATCAGTTTCAGAAGCAGAGTTGAACTAGCTATGGTCCGTATGTGTAGGAAACACCGTTCTTTTGTTCTGAGCTCACTCACGTTTCCTGCTCTATTAGAGACTCTAGAAAGCAAGAGCATGCTTCGTGTTCTAAAGCAGAGTGTGTTTCATGGATGAGAACTCTGCTGTGTGTTTCCCTTCAGAAATGGAGTGAAATCCCAGGCTCTGTATCTTCCTACAAGCAAGACATCTTTTCAGGTAATCTCAGTTACTTTTCAGCTCAAAGGTAGCTACATCGTTTATGAAGATCACACGGTACTTGCTCTTAACTGAAAAGCATTGGATGTTAGATGACTTGCGGTCTCTATCAGTTTCAGAAGCAGAGTTGAACTAGCAAAGGTCCGTATATGTAGGAAACACCGTTTTTTTTCAGAGCATCCTCATGTTTCTGGCTCTATTAGAGACTCTAGAAAGCAAGAGCATGCTTCGTGCTCTAAAGCAGAGTGTGTTTCATGGATGAGAACTGTGCTGTGTGTTCCCCTTCAGAAATGGATTTAAATCCCAGAATCTGTATCTTCCTACAAGCAAGAAATCTTTTCAGGTAAACTCAGTCACTTTTCAGCTCTAAGGAACCTACATCGTTCACGAAGCTCACAAGTTTCTCACTCTTAACTGGAAAGCATTGCATGTTAGAGGAACTGATTTGTATCAGTTTCAGAAGAAGAGTTGACCTAGATATGGTCCGTATGTGTAGGAAACACCGTTATTTTGTTCTGACCACAGTCACGGTTCCTGCTCTATTAGAGACACTTAGAAAGCAAGAGCGTGCTTCTTGCTCTAAAGCAGAGTGTGTTTCATGGATGAGATCTGTGCTGTGTGTTTCCCTTCAGAAATGGAGTTAAATCCCAGGATCTGTGTCTTCCTACAAGCAAGACATCATATCAGGAAAACACAGTCACTTTTCAGCTCAAATGAATATAAATCGTTTACGAAGATCACACGTTTCTCACTCTTAACTGAAAAGCATTGGATGTTAGATGACTTGTGGTTTGTATCAGTTTCAGAAGCAGAGTTGAACTAGCTATGGTCTGTATGTGTAGGAAACACCGTTCTTTTGTTCTGAGCTCACTCACGTTTCCTGCTCTATTAGAGACTCTAGAAAGCAAGAGCATGCTTCGTGCACTAAAGCAGAGAGTGTTTCATGGATGAGAACTGTGCTGTGTGTTTCCCTTCAGAAATGGAGTTAAATCCCAGGCTCTGTGTCTTCCTACATCAAGACATGTTTTCAGGTAAAAGAAGTCACTTTTCAGCTCTAAGGAAGCTACATCATTCACGAAGCTCACAAGTTTCTCACTCTTAACTGGAAAGCATTGCATGTTAGAGGAACTGTGGATTGTATCAGTTTCAGAAGAAGAGTTGAACAAGCAATGGTCCGTAAGTGTAGGAGACACCGTTATTTTGTTCTGACCACAGTCACGTTTCCTGCTCTATTAGTGAGTCTTAGAAAGCAAGAGTGTGCTTCTTGCTCTAAAGCAGAGTGTGTTTCATCGATGAGAACTCTGCTGAGTGTTTCCCTTCAGAAATGGAGTTAAATTCCAGGCTCTGTGTCTTCCTACAAGCAAGACATATTTTCAGGTAAACTAAGACACTTTTCAGCTCTAAGGAACCTACATCGTTCACGAAGCTAACAAGTTTCTCACTCTTATCTGGAAAGCATTGCATGTTAGAGGAACTGTGGTTTGTATCAGTTTCAGAAGAAGAGTTGACCTAGATATGGTCTGTATGTGTAGGAAACACCGTTATTTTGTTCTGACCACAGTCACGTTTCCTCCTCTATTAGAGACACTTAGAAAGCAAGAGCTTGCTTCTTGCTCTAAAGCAGAGTGTGTTTCATGGATGAGAATTGTGCTGTGTGTTTCCCTTCAGAAATGGAGTTAAATCCCAGGCTCTGTGTCTTCCTACAAGCAAGACATCTTATCAGGAAAACACAGTCACTTTTCAGCTCAAATGAATATAAATCGTTTACGAAGATCACACGTTTCTCACTCTTAACTGAAAAGCATTGGATGTTAGATGACTTGTGGTTTGTATCAGTTTCAGAAGCAGAGTTGAACTAGCTATGGTCTGTATGTGTAGGAAACACCGTTCTTTTGTTCTGAGCTCACTCACGTTTCCTGCTGTATTAGAGACTCTAGAAAGCAAGAGCATGCTTCGTGCTCTAAAGCAGAGAGTGTTTCATGGATGAGAACTGTGCTGTGTGTTTCCCTTCAGAAATAGATTTAAATCCCAGGAACTGTATCTTCCTACAAGCAAGACATCTTTTCAGGTAAACTCAGTCACTTTTCAGCTCAAAGGAAGCTACATCGTTTACGAAGATCACACGTTTCTCACTCTTAAATGAAAATCATTGGATGTTAGATGACTTGTGGTTTGTATCAGTTTCAGAATCAGAGTTGATCTAGCATTTGTACGTATGTGTAGGAATCTCTGTTCTTTTGTTCTGAGCACACTCAAGTTTCTTGCTCTATTAGAGATTCTAGAAAGCAAGAGCGTGCTTCTTCCTATACGCAGAGTGTGTTTCCTCGTGAGAACTGTGCTGTGTGTTTCCCTTCAGAAATGGAGTTAAATCCCAGGATCTGTGTCTTCCTACAAGCAAGACATGTTTTCAGTTAAACTAAGTCACTTTTCAGCTCTAAGGAAGCTACATCATTCAAAAAGCTCACAAGTTTCTCACTCTTAACTGGAAAGCATTGCATGTTAGAGGAAGTGTGGTTTGTATCAGTTTCAGAAGAAGAGTTGACCTAGATATGGTCCGTATGTGTAGGAAACTCCGTTATTTTGTTCTGTCCACAGTCACGTTTCCTGATCTATTAGAGCCTCTTAGAAAGGAAGAGTGTGCTTCTTGCTCTAAAGCAGAGTGTGTTTCATGGATGAGAACTGTGCTGTGTGTTTCCCTTCAGAAATGGAGTTAAATCCCAGGCTCTCTATCTTCCTACAAGCAAGACATCATTTCAGGAAAACGCAGTCACTTTTCAGCTCAAATGAATATAAATCGTTTACGAAGATCACACGTTTCTCACTCTTAAATGAAAAGCATTGGATGTTAGATGACTTGTGGTTTGTATCAGTTTCAGAAGCAGAGTTGAACTAGCTATGGTCCGTATGTGTAGGAAACACCGTTCTTTTGTTCTGAGCTCACTCACGTTTCCTGCTCTATTAGAGACTCTAGAAAGCAAGAGCATGCTTCGTGTTCTAAAGCAGAGTGTGTTTCATGGATGAGAACTCTGCTGTGTGTTTCCCTTCAGAAATGGAGTGAAATCCCAGGCTCTGTATCTTCCTACAAGCAAGACATCTTTTCAGGTAATCTCAGTTACTTTTCAGCTCAAAGGTAGCTACATCGTTTATGAAGATCACACGGTACTTGCTCTTAACTGAAAAGCATTGGATGTTAGATGACTTGCGGTCTCTATCAGTTTCAGAAGCAGAGTTGAACTAGCAAAGGTCCGTATATGTAGGAAACACCGTTTTTTTTCAGAGCATCCTCATGTTTCTGGCTCTATTAGAGACTCTAGAAAGCAAGAGCATGCTTCGTGCTCTAAAGCAGAGTGTGTTTCATGGATGAGAACTGTGCTGTGTGTTCCCCTTCAGAAATGGATTTAAATCCCAGAATCTGTATCTTCCTACAAGCAAGAAATCTTTTCAGGTAAACTCAGTCACTTTTCAGCTCTAAGGAACCTACATCGTTCACGAAGCTCACAAGTTTCTCACTCTTAACTGGAAAGCATTGCATGTTAGAGGAACTGATTTGTATCAGTTTCAGAAGAAGAGTTGACCTAGATATGGTCCGTATGTGTAGGAAACACCGTTATTTTGTTCTGACCACAGTCACGGTTCCTGCTCTATTAGAGACACTTAGAAAGCAAGAGCGTGCTTCTTGCTCTAAAGCAGAGTGTGTTTCATGGATGAGATCTGTGCTGTGTGTTTCCCTTCAGAAATGGAGTTAAATCCCAGGATCTGTGTCTTCCTACAAGCAAGACATCATATCAGGAAAACACAGTCACTTTTCAGCTCAAATGAATATAAATCGTTTACGAAGATCACACGTTTCTCACTCTTAACTGAAAAGCATTGGATGTTAGATGACTTGTGGTTTGTATCAGTTTCAGAAGCAGAGTTGAACTAGCTATGGTCTGTATGTGTAGGAAACACCGTTCTTTTGTTCTGAGCTCACTCACGTTTCCTGCTCTATTAGAGACTCTAGAAAGCAAGAGCATGCTTCGTGCACTAAAGCAGAGAGTGTTTCATGGATGAGAACTGTGCTGTGTGTTTCCCTTCAGAAATGGAGTTAAATCCCAGGCTCTGTGTCTTCCTACATCAAGACATGTTTTCAGGTAAAAGAAGTCACTTTTCAGCTCTAAGGAAGCTACATCATTCACGAAGCTCACAAGTTTCTCACTCTTAACTGGAAAGCATTGCATGTTAGAGGAACTGTGGATTGTATCAGTTTCAGAAGAAGAGTTGAACAAGCAATGGTCCGTAAGTGTAGGAGACACCGTTATTTTGTTCTGACCACAGTCACGTTTCCTGCTCTATTAGTGAGTCTTAGAAAGCAAGAGTGTGCTTCTTGCTCTAAAGCAGAGTGTGTTTCATCGATGAGAACTCTGCTGAGTGTTTCCCTTCAGAAATGGAGTTAAATTCCAGGCTCTGTGTCTTCCTACAAGCAAGACATATTTTCAGGTAAACTAAGACACTTTTCAGCTCTAAGGAACCTACATCGTTCACGAAGCTAACAAGTTTCTCACTCTTATCTGGAAAGCATTGCATGTTAGAGGAACTGTGGTTTGTATCAGTTTCAGAAGAAGAGTTGACCTAGATATGGTCTGTATGTGTAGGAAACACCGTTATTTTGTTCTGACCACAGTCACGTTTCCTCCTCTATTAGAGACACTTAGAAAGCAAGAGCTTGCTTCTTGCTCTAAAGCAGAGTGTGTTTCATGGATGAGAATTGTGCTGTGTGTTTCCCTTCAGAAATGGAGTTAAATCCCAGGCTCTGTGTCTTCCTACAAGCAAGACATCTTATCAGGAAAACACAGTCACTTTTCAGCTCAAATGAATATAAATCGTTTACGAAGATCACACGTTTCTCACTCTTAACTGAAAAGCATTGGATGTTAGATGACTTGTGGTTTGTATCAGTTTCAGAAGCAGAGTTGAACTAGCTATGGTCTGTATGTGTAGGAAACACCGTTCTTTTGTTCTGAGCTCACTCACGTTTCCTGCTGTATTAGAGACTCTAGAAAGCAAGAGCATGCTTCGTGCTCTAAAGCAGAGAGTGTTTCATGGATGAGAACTGTGCTGTGTGTTTCCCTTCAGAAATAGATTTAAATCCCAGGAACTGTATCTTCCTACAAGCAAGACATCTTTTCAGGTAAACTCAGTCACTTTTCAGCTCAAAGGAAGCTACATCGTTTACGAAGATCACACGTTTCTCACTCTTAAATGAAAATCATTGGATGTTAGATGACTTGTGGTTTGTATCAGTTTCAGAATCAGAGTTGATCTAGCATTTGTACGTATGTGTAGGAATCTCTGTTCTTTTGTTCTGAGCACACTCAAGTTTCTTGCTCTATTAGAGATTCTAGAAAGCAAGAGCGTGCTTCTTCCTATACGCAGAGTGTGTTTCCTCGTGAGAACTGTGCTGTGTGTTTCCCTTCAGAAATGGAGTTAAATCCCAGGATCTGTGTCTTCCTACAAGCAAGACATGTTTTCAGTTAAACTAAGTCACTTTTCAGCTCTAAGGAAGCTACATCATTCAAAAAGCTCACAAGTTTCTCACTCTTAACTGGAAAGCATTGCATGTTAGAGGAAGTGTGGTTTGTATCAGTTTCAGAAGAAGAGTTGACCTAGATATGGTCCGTATGTGTAGGAAACTCCGTTATTTTGTTCTGTCCACAGTCACGTTTCCTGATCTATTAGAGCCTCTTAGAAAGGAAGAGTGTGCTTCTTGCTCTAAAGCAGAGTGTGTTTCATGGATGAGAACTGTGCTGTGTGTTTCCCTTCAGAAATGGAGTTAAATCCCAGGCTCTCTATCTTCCTACAAGCAAGATATCTTTTCAGGTAAACCAAGTCACTTTTCAGCTCAAAGGAAGCTACATCGTTTACGAAGATCACAAGATTCTCACTCTTAAAGGAAAAGCATTGGATGTTAGATGACTTGTGGTTTGTATCAGTTTCAGAAGCAGAGTTGAACTAGCTATGGTCTGTATGTGTAGGAAACACCGTTCTTTTGTTCTGAGCTCACTCACGTTTCCTGCTCTATTAGAGACTCTAGAAAGCAAGAGCATGCTTCGTGCACTAAAGCAGAGAGTGTTTCATGGATGAGAACTGTGCTGTGTGTTTCCCTTCAGAAATGGAGTTAAATCCCAGGCTCTGTGTCTTCCTACATCAAGACATGTTTTCAGGTAAAAGAAGTCACTTTTCAGCTCTAAGGAAGCTACATCATTCACGAAGCTCACAAGTTTCTCACTCTTGACTGGAAAGCATTGCATGTTAGAGGAACTGTGGATTGTATCAGTTTCAGAAGAAGAGTTGAACAAGCAATGGTCCGTATGTGTAGGAGACACCGTTATTTTGTTCTGACCGCAGTCACGTTTCCTCCTCTATTAGTGATTCTTAGAAAGCAAGAGTGTGCTTCTTGCTCTAAAGCAGAGTGTGTTTCATCGATGAGAACTCTGCTGAGTGTTTCCCTTCAGAAATGGAGTCAAATTCCAGGCTCTGTGTCTTCCTACAAGCAAGACATATTTTCAGGTAAACTAAGACACTTTTCAGCTCTAAGGAACCTACATCGTTCACGAAGCTAACAAGTTTCTCACTCTTATCTGGAAAGCATTGCATGTTAGAGGAACTGTGGTTTGTATCAGTTTCAGAAGAAGAGTTGACCTAGATATGGTCTGTATGTGTAGGAAACACCGTTATTTTGTTCTGACCACAGTCACGTTTCCTCCTCTATTAGAGACACTTAGAAAGCAAGAGCTTGCTTCTTGCTCTAAAGCAGAGTGTGTTTCATGGATGAGAATTGTGCTGTGTGTTTCCCTTCAGAAATGGAGTTAAATCCCAGGCTCTGTGTCTTCCTACAAGCAAGACATCTTATCAGGAAAACACAGTCACTTTTCAGCTCAAATGAATATAAATCGTTTACGAAGATCACACGTTTCTCACTCTTAACTGAAAAGCATTGGATGTTAGATGACTTGTGGTTTGTATCAGTTTCAGAAGCAGAGTTGAACTAGCTATGGTCTGTATGTGTAGGAAACACCGTTCTTTTGTTCTGAGCTCACTCACGTTTCCTGCTGTATTAGAGACTCTAGAAAGCAAGAGCATGCTTCGTGCTCTAAAGCAGAGAGTGTTTCATGGATGAGAACTGTGCTGTGTGTTTCCCTTCAGAAATAGATTTAAATCCCAGGAACTGTATCTTCATACAAGCAAGACATCTTTTCAGGTAAACTCAGTCACTTTTCAGCTCAAAGGAAGCTACATCGTTTACGAAGATCACACGTTTCTCACTCTTAAATGAAAATCATTGGATGTTAGATGACTTGTGGTTTGTATCAGTTTCAGAATAAGAGTTGATCTAGCAGTTGTACATATATGTAGGAATCTCTGTTCTTTTGTTCTGAGCACACTCAAGTTTCTTGCTCTATTAGAGATTCTAGAAAGCAAGAGCGTGCTTCTTCCTATACGCAGAGTGTGTTTCCTCGTGAGAACTGTGCTGTGTGTTTCCCTTCAGAAATGGAGTTAAATCCCAGGATCTGTGTCTTCCTACAAGCAAGACATGTTTTCAGTTAAACTAAGTCACTTTTCAGCTCTAAGGAAGCTACATCATTCAAAAAGCTCACAAGTTTCTCACTCTTAACTGGAAAGCATTGCATGTTAGAGGAAGTGTGGTTTGTATCAGTTTCAGAAGAAGAGTTGACCTAGATATGGTCCGTATGTGTAGGAAACTCCGTTATTTTGTTCTGTCCACAGTCACGTTTCCTGATCTATTAGAGCCTCTTAGAAAGGAAGAGTGTGCTTCTTGCTCTAAAGCAGAGTGTGTTTCATGGATGAGAACTGTGCTGTGTGTTTCCCTTCAGAAATGGAGTTAAATCCCAGGCTCTCTATCTTCCTACAAGCAAGATATCTTTTCAGGTAAACCAAGTCACTTTTCAGCTCAAAGGAAGCTACATCGTTTACGAAGATCACAAGATTCTCACTCTTAAAGGAAAAGCATTGGATGTTAGATGACTTGTGGTTTGTATCAGTTTCAGAAGCAGAGTTGAACTAGCTATGGTCTGTATGTGTAGGAAACACCGTTCTTTTGTTCTGAGCTCACTCACGTTTCCTGCTCTATTAGAGACTCTAGAAAGCAAGAGCATGCTTCGTGCACTAAAGCAGAGAGTGTTTCATGGATGAGAACTGTGCTGTGTGTTTCCCTTCAGAAATGGAGTTAAATCCCACGCTCTGTGTCTTCCTACATCAAGACATGTTTTCAGGTAAAAGAAGTCACTTTTCAGCTCTAAGGAAGCTACATCATTCACGAAGCTCACAAGTTTCTCACTCTTGACTGGAAAGCATTGCATGTTAGAGGAACTGTGGATTGTATCAGTTTCAGAAGAAGAGTTGAACAAGCAATGGTCCGTATGTGTAGGAGACACCGTTATTTTGTTCTGACCGCAGTCACGTTTCCTCCTCTATTAGTGATTCTTAGAAAGCAAGAGTGTGCTTCTTGCTCTAAAGCAGAGTGTGTTTCATCGATGAGAACTCTGCTGAGTGTTTCCCTTCAGAAATGGAGTCAAATTCCAGGCTCTGTGTCTTCCTACAAGCAAGACATATTTTCAGGTAAACTAAGACACTTTTCAGCTCTAAGGAACCTACATCGTTCACGAAGCTAACAAGTTTCTCACTCTTATCTGGAAAGCATTGCATGTTAGAGGAACTGTGGTTTGTATCAGTTTCAGAAGAAGAGTTGACCTAGATATGGTCTGTATGTGTAGGAAACACCGTTATTTTGTTCTGACCACAGTCACGTTTCCTCCTCTATTAGAGACACTTAGAAAGCAAGAGCTTGCTTCTTGCTCTAAAGCAGAGTGTGTTTCATGGATGAGAATTGTGCTGTGTGTTTCCCTTCAGAAATGGAGTTAAATCCCAGGCTCTGTGTCTTCCTACAAGCAAGACATCTTATCAGGAAAACACAGTCACTTTTCAGCTCAAATGAATATAAATCGTTTACGAAGATCACACGTTTCTCACTCTTAACTGAAAAGCATTGGATGTTAGATGACTTGTGGTTTGTATCAGTTTCAGAAGCAGAGTTGAACTAGCTATGGTCTGTATGTGTAGGAAACACCGTTCTTTTGTTCTGAGCTCACTCACGTTTCCTGCTGTATTAGAGACTCTAGAAAGCAAGAGCATGCTTCGTGCTCTAAAGCAGAGAGTGTTTCATGGATGAGAACTGTGCTGTGTGTTTCCCTTCAGAAATAGATTTAAATCCCAGGAACTGTATCTTCATACAAGCAAGACATCTTTTCAGGTAAACTCAGTCACTTTTCAGCTCAAAGGAAGCTACATCGTTTACGAAGATCACACGTTTCTCACTCTTAAATGAAAATCATTGGATGTTAGATGACTTGTGGTTTGTATCAGTTTCAGAATAAGAGTTGATCTAGCAGTTGTACATATGTGTAGGAATCTCTGTTCTTTTGTTCTGAGCACACTCAAGTTTCTTGCTCTATTAGAGATTCTAGAAAGCAAGAGCGTGCTTCTTCCTATACGCAGAGTGTGTTTCCTCGTGAGAACTGTGCTGTGTGTTTCCCTTCAGAAATGGAGTTAAATCCCAGGATCTGTGTCTTCCTACAAGCAAGACATGTTTTCAGTTAAACTAAGTCACTTTTCAGCTCTAAGGAAGCTACATCATTCAAAAAGCTCACAAGTTTCTCACTCTTAACTGGAAAGCATTGCATGATAGAGGAAGTGTGGTTTGTATCAGTTTCAGAAGAAGAGTTGACCTAGATATGGTCCGTATGTGTAGGAAACTCCGTTATTTTGTTCTGTCCACAGTCACGTTTCCTAATCTATTAGAGCCTCTTAGAAAGGAAGAGTGTGCTTCTTGCTCTAAAGCAGAGTGTGTTTCATGGATGAGAACTGTGCTGTGTGTTTCCCTTCAGAAATGGAGTTAAATCCCAGGCTCTCTATCTTCCTACAAGCAAGATATCTTTTCAGGTAAACCAAGTCACTTTTCAGCTCAAAGGAAGCTACATCGTTTACGAAGATCACAAGATTCTCACTCTTAAAGGAAAAGCATTGGATGTTAGATGACTTGTGGTTTGTATCAGTTTCAGAAGCAGAGTTGAACTAGCTATGGTCTGTATGTGTAGGAAACACCGTTCTTTTGTTCTGAGCTCACTCACGTTTCCTGCTCTATTAGAGACTCTAGAAAGCAAGAGCATGCTTCGTGCACTAAAGCAGAGAGTGTTTCATGGATGAGAACTGTGCTGTGTGTTTCCCTTCAGAAATGGAGTTAAATCCCACGCTCTGTGTCTTCCTACATCAAGACATGTTTTCAGGTAAAAGAAGTCACTTTTCAGCTCTAAGGAAGCTACATCATTCACGAAGCTCACAAGTTTCTCACTCTTGACTGGAAAGCATTGCATGTTAGAGGAACTGTGGATTGTATCAGTTTCAGAAGAAGAGTTGAACAAGCAATGGTCCGTATGTGTAGGAGACACCGTTATTTTGTTCTGACCACAGTCACGTTTCCTGCTCTATTAGTGATTCTTAGAAAGCAAGAGTGTGCTTCTTGCTCTAAAGCAGAGTGTGTTTCATCGATGAGAACTCTGCTGAGTGTTTCCCTTCAGAAATGGAGTTAAATTCCAGGCTCTGTGTCTTCCTACAAGCAAGACATATTTTCAGGTAAACTAAGACACTTTTCAGCTCTAAGGAACCTACATCGTTCACGAAGCTAACAAGTTTCTCACTCTTATCTGGAAAGCATTGCATGTTAGAGGAACTGTGGTTTGTATCAGTTTCAGAAGAAGAGTTGACCTAGATATGGTCTGTATGTGTAGGAAACACCGTTATTTTGTTCTGACCACAGTCACGTTTCCTCCTCTATTAGAGACACTTAGAAAGCAAGAGCTTGCTTCTTGCTCTAAAGCAGAGTGTGTTTCATGGATGAGAATTGTGCTGTGTGTTTCCCTTCAGAAATGGAGTTAAATCCCAGGCTCTGTGTCTTCCTACAAGCAAGACATCTTATCAGGAAAACACAGTCACTTTTCAGCTCAAATGAATATAAATCGTTTACGAAGATCACACGTTTCTCACTCTTAACTGAAAAGCATTGGATGTTAGATGACTTGTGGTTTGTATCAGTTTCAGAAGCAGAGTTGAACTAGCTATGGTCTGTATGTGTAGGAAACACCGTTCTTTTGTTCTGAGCTCACTCACGTTTCCTGCTGTATTAGAGACTCTAGAAAGCAAGAGCATGCTTCGTGCTCTAAAGCAGAGAGTGTTTCATGGATGAGAACTGTGCTGTGTGTTTCCCTTCAGAAATAGATTTAAATCCCAGGAACTGTATCTTCATACAAGCAAGACATCTTTTCAGGTAAACTCAGTCACTTTTCAGCTCAAAGGAAGCTACATCGTTTACGAAGATCACACGTTTCTCACTCTTAAATGAAAATCATTGGATGTTAGATGACTTGTGGTTTGTATCAGTTTCAGAATAAGAGTTGATCTAGCAGTTGTACATATGTGTAGGAATCTCTGTTCTTTTGTTCTGAGCACACTCAAGTTTCTTGCTCTATTAGAGATTCTAGAAAGCAAGAGCGTGCTTCTTCCTATACGCAGAGTGTGTTTCCTCGTGAGAACTGTGCTGTGTGTTTCCCTTCAGAAATGGAGTTAAATCCCAGGATCTGTGTCTTCCTACAAGCAAGACATGTTTTCAGTTAAACTAAGTCACTTTTCAGCTCTAAGGAAGCTACATCATTCAAAAAGCTCACAAGTTTCTCACTCTTAACTGGAAAGCATTGCATGTTAGAGGAAGTGTGGTTTGTATCAGTTTCAGAAGAAGAGTTGACCTAGATATGGTCCGTATGTGTAGGAAACTCCGTTATTTTGTTCTGTCCACAGTCACGTTTCCTGATCTATTAGAGCCTCTTAGAAAGGAAGAGTGTGCTTCTTGCTCTAAAGCAGAGTGTGTTTCATGGATGAGAACTGTGCTGTGTGTTTCCCTTCAGAAATGGAGTTAAATCCCAGGCTCTCTATCTTCCTACAAGCAAGATATCTTTTCAGGTAAACCAAGTCACTTTTCAGCTCAAAGGAAGCTACATCGTTTACGAAGATCACAAGATTCTCACTCTTAAAGGAAAAGCATTGGATGTTAGATGACTTGTGGTTTGTATCAGTTTCAGAATCAGAGTTGAACTCGCAGTGGTCCGTATGTGTAGGAAACACCGTTATTTTGTTCTGACCACAGTCACGTTTCCTGCTCTATGAGTGATTCTTAGAAAGCAAGAGTGTGCTTCTTGCTCTAAAGCAGAGTGTGTTTCATCGATGAGAACTCTGCTGTGTGTTTCACATCAGAAATGGAGTTAAATCCAGGCTCTGTGTCTTCCTACAAGCAAGACATCATTTCAGGAAAACGCAGTCACTTTTCAGCTCAAATGAATATAAATCGTTTACGAAGATCACACGGTACTTGCTCTTAACTGAAAAGCATTAGATGTTAGATGACTTGTGGTTTGTATCAGTTGCAGTAGCAGAGTTGAACTAGCTATGGTCCATATGTGTAGGAAACACCGTTCTTTTGTTCTGAGCTCACTCACGTTTCCTGCACTATTAAAGACTCTAGAAAGCAAGAGCATGCTTCGTGTTCTAAAGCAGAGTGTGTTTCATCGATGAGAACTCTGCTGTGTGTTTCCCTTCAGAAATGGAATTAAATACCAGGCTCTGTGTCTTCCTACAAGCAAGACATCTTTTCAGGTAAACTAAGTCAATATTCAGCTCAAAGGTAGCTACATCGTTGATGAAGATCACACGGTACTTGCTCTTAACTGAAAATCATTGGATGTTAGATGACTTGTGGTCTCTATCAGTTTCAGAAGCAGAGTTGAACTAGCAATGGTCCGTATATGTCGGAAACACCGTTTTTTGTTCAGAGCATCCTCATGTTTCTGGCTCTATTAGAGACTCTAGAAAGCAAGAGCATGCTTCGTGCTCTAAAGCAGAGTGTGTTTCATGGATGAGAACTGTGGTGTGTGTTTCCCTTCAGAAATGGATTTAAATCCCAGACTCTGTATCTTCCTACAAGCAAGAAATCTTTTCAGGTAAACTCAGTCACTTTTCAGCTCTAAGGAACCTACATCGTTCACGAAGCTCACAAGTTTCTCACTCTTAACTGGAAAGCATTGCATGTTAGAGGACCTGTGGTTTGTATCAGTTTCAGAAGAAGAGTTGACCTAGATATGGTCCGTATGTGTAGGAAACACCGTTATTTTGTTCTGACCACAGTCACGCTTCCTGCTCTATTAGAGACACTTAGAAAGCAAGAGCGTGCTTCTTCCTATACGCAGAGTGTGTTTCTTCGTGAGAACTGTGCTGTGTGTTTCCCTTCAGAAATGGAGTTAAATTCCAGGCTCTGTGTCTTCCTAAAAGGAAGACATCATTTCAGGAAAACACAGTCACTTTTAGGCTCAAATGAATATAAATCGTTTACGAAGATCACTCATTTCTCACTCTTAACTGAAAAACATTGGATGTTAGATGACTTGTGGTTTGTATCAGTTTCAGAAGCAGAGTTGAACTAGCAATGGTCCATATGTGTAGGAAACACCGTTCTTTTGTTCTGAGCACACTCACGTTTCCTGCTCTATTAGAGACTCTAGAAAGCAAGAGCATGCTTCGTGCTCTAAAGCAGAGTGTGTTTCATGGATGAAACTGTGCTGTGTCTTTCCCTTCAGAAAAGGAATTAAATCCCAGGTTCTGTATCTTCCTACAAGGAAGACATCTTTTCAGGTAAACTAAGTAACTTTTCAGATCAAAGGAAGATACATCATTCACGAAGCTCACAAGTTTCTCACTCTTAAAGGGAAAGCATTGCATGTTAGAGGAACTGTGGTTTGTATCAGTTTTAGAAGCAGAGTTGAACTAGCTATGGTCCGTATGTGTAGGAAACACCGTTCTTTTGTTCTGAGCACACTCACGTTTCCTGCACTATTAGAGACTCTAGAAAGCAAGAGCGTGCTTCTTCCTATACGCAGAGTGTGTTGACTCGTGAGAACTGTGCTGTGTGTTTCCCTTCAGAAATGGAGATAATTCCCAGGCTCTGTGTCTTCCTACAAGCAAGACATCATTTCAGGTAAACGCATTAAATTTTCAGCTCAAATGAATATAAATCGTTTACAAATGTCACACGTTACTTGCTCTTAACTGAAAAGCATTGGATGTTAGATGACTTGTGCTTTGGATCAGTTTCAGAAGCAGAGTGGAACTAGCAATGGTCCGTATATGTAGGAAACACCTTTATTTTGCTCAGAGCACCCTCATGTTTCTGGCTCCATTAGAGAATCTAGAAATCAAGAGCATGATTCATGCTCTAAGGCAGAGTGTGTTTCATGGATGATAACTGTGCTGTTTGTTTCCCTTCAGAAGTGGATTTAAATCCCAGGCTCTGCATCTTCTTACAAGCAAGACATCTTTTCAGGTAAACTAAGTCACTTTTCAGCTCAAAGGAAGCTACATCGTTCAAGAAGATCACACGTTTCTTGCTCTTAACTGGAAAGAATTGCATGTTAGAGGAAGTGTGGTTTGTATCAGTTTCAGAAGAAGAGTTGACCTAGATATGGTCCGTACGTGCAGGAAACACCGTTATTTTGTTATGACCACAGTCACTTTTCCTGCTGTATTAGAGACTCTTAGAAAGCAAGAGTGTGCTTCTTGCTCTAAAGCAGAGTGTATTTCATGGATGAGAACTGTGCTGTGTGTTTCCCTTCAGAAATGGAGTTAAATCCTAGGTTCTGTGTCTTCCTACAGGCAAGACATATTTTCAGGTAAACTAAGTCACTTTTCAGCTCAAAGGAAGCTACATCATTCACAAAGCTCACAAGTTTCTCGCTCTTAATTGGAAAGCATTGCATGTTAGAGGCAGTGTGGTTTGTATCAGTTTCAGAAGAAGAGTTGACCTAGATATGGTCCGTATGTGTAGGAAACACCGTTCTTTTGTTCTGTCCACAGTCACGTTTCCTGATCTATTAGAGCCTCTTAGAAAGGAAGAGTGTACTTCTTGCTCTAAAGCAGAGTGTGTTTCATGGATGAGAACAGTGCTGTGTGTTTCCCTTCATAAATGGAGTTAAATCCCACGCTCTGTGTCTTCCTACATCAAGACATGTTTTCAGGTAAAAGAAGTCACTTTTCAGCTCTAAGGAAGCTACATCATTCACGAAGCTCACAAGTTTCTCACTCTTAACAGGAAAGCATTGCATGTTAGAGGAACTGTGGATTGTATCAGTTTCAGAAGAAGAGTTGAACAAGCAATAGTCCGTATGTGTAGGAACCACCGTTATTTTTGTTCTGACCACAGTCACGTTTCCTGCTGTATTAGAGACACTTAGAAAGCAAGAGTGTGCTTCTTGCTCTAAAGCAGAGTGTGTTTCATGGATGAGAACTCTGCTGTGTGTTTCCCTTCAGAAATGGAGTTAAATTCCAGGCTCTGTGTCTTCCTACAAGCAAGACATCATTTCAGGAACACGAAGTCACTTTTCAGCTCAAAGGAAGCTACATCATTTATGAAGATCACACGTTTCTCACTCTTAACTGAAAAGCATTGGATGTTAGATGACATGTGGTTTGTATCAGTTTCAGAATCAGAGTTTATCTAGCAGTGGTCCGTATGTGTAGGAAACTCCGTTCTTTTGTTCTGAGCACACTCAAGTTTATTGCTCTATTAGAGACTCTAGAAAGCAAGAGCGTGCTTCTTCCTATACGCAGAGTGTGTTTCCTCGTGAGAACTGTGCTGTGTGTTTCCCTTCAGAAATGGAGTTAAATCCCCGGCTCTGTGTCTTCCTACAAGCCAGACATCATTTCAGGTAAACGCAGTCAATTTTCAGCTCAATTGAATATAAATCGTTCACGTAGCTCACACGTTTCTTGCTCCTAACTGTAAAGCGTTGGATGTTAGAGGACCTGTGGTGTGTATCAGTTTCAGAAGCAGAGTTGAACTAGCAATGGTCCGTATGTGTAGGAAACACCGTTCTTTTGTTCAGAGTACCCTCATGTTTCTGGCTCTATTAGAGACTCTGGAATGCAAGAGCATGCTTCTTTCCCTAAAGCAGAGTGTGTTTCATGGATGAGTACTGTGCTGTGTGTTTCTGTTCAGAAATGGAATTAAATTCCAGGCTCTCTGTCTGCCTATAAGCAAGACATCATTTCTGGTATACACAGTCACTTTTCAGCTCAAATGAATATAAATCGTTTACGAAGCTCACAAGGTTCTCACTCTTAACTGCAAAGCATTGCATGTTAGAGGAACTGTGGTTTATGTCAGTTTCAGAAGAAGAGTTGACCTAGATATGGTCCGTATGTGTAGCAAACACCGTTATTTTGTTCTGAACACAGTCACGTTTCCTGCTCTATTAGAGACTCTTAGAAAGAAAGAGCGTGCTTCTTGCTCTAAAGCAGAGTGTGTTTCATGGATGAGAACTGTGCTGTGTGTTTCACTTCAGACATGGAGTTAAATCCCAGGCTCTGTGTCTTCCTACAAGCAAGAAAAGTTTTCAGGTAAACTATGTCACTTTTCAGCTCTAAGGAAGCTACTTCATTCACGAAGCTCACAAGTTTCTCACTCTTAACTGGAAAGCATTTCATGTTAGAGGAAATGTGGTTTGTATCAGTTTCAGAAGCAGAGTTGAACTAGCTATGGTCCGTATGTGTAGGAAACACCCTTCTTTTGTTCTGAGCGCACTCACATTTCCTGCACTATTAGAGACTCTAGAAAGCAAGAATGTGCTTCTTGTTCTAAAGCAGAGTGTGTTTCCTCGAGAGAACTGTGCTGTGTGTTTCCCTTCAGAAATGGAGTTAAATCCCAGGCTCTGTATCTTCCTTCAAGCCAGACATCTTTTCAGGTAAACTCAGTCACTTTTCAGCTCAAAGGAAGCTACATCGTTCACGAAACTCACACGTTTCTCGCTCTTAACAGGAAATCATTGCATGTTAGAGGAACTGTGGTTTGTATCAGTTTCAGAAGAAGAGTTGACCTAGGTATGGTCCGTATGTGTAGGAAACACCATTATTTTGTTCTGAACACAGTCACGTTTCCTGCTCTATTAGAGACTCGTAGAAAGCAAGAGCGTGCTTCTTGCTCTAAAGCAGAGTGTGTTTCATGGATGAGAACTGTGCTGTGTGTTTCCCTTCAGAAATGGAGTTAAATACCAGGCTCTGTGTCTTCCTACAAGCAAGACATCATTTCAGGAAAACGCAGTCACTTTTCAGCTCAAATGAAAATAAATCGTTTAGGAAGATCACACGTTTCTCGCTCTTAACTGAAAAGCATTGGATGTTAGATGACTTATGGTTGGGGTCAGTTTCAGAAGCAGAGTTGAACTAGCAATGATCCATATGTGTAGGAAAAACCGTTATTTTGTTCAGAGCACCCTCATGTTTCTGGCTCTATTAGAGACTCTAGAAAGCAAGAGAATGCTTCGAGCTCTAAAGCAGAGTGTGTTTCATGGATGAGAACTGTGCTGTGTGTTTCCCTTCAGAAATGGAGTTAAATCCCAGGCTCTGTGTCTTCCTACAAGCAAGACATGTTTTCAGGTAAACTAAGTCACTTTTCAGCTCTAAGGAAGCTACATCATTCACGAAGCTCACAAGTTTCTCACTCTTAACTGGAAAGCATTGCATGTTAGAGGAACTGTGGTGTGTATCAGTTTCAGAAGCAGAGTTGAACTAGCTATGGTCCGTATGTGTAGGAAACACCGTTTTTTTGTTCTGAGCACACTCACATTTCCTGCACTATTAGAGACTCTAGAAAGCAAGAGCGTGCTTCTTCCTATATGCAGAGTGTGTTTCCTCGTGAGAACTGTGCTGTGTGTTTCCCTTCAGAAATGGAGTTAAATCCCAGGCCCTGTGTCTTCCTACAAGCAGGACATCATTTCAGGTAAACGAAGTCAATTTTCAGCTCAAATGAATATAAATTGTTTACGAAGGTCACACGTTACTTGCTATTAACTGAAAAGCATTGGATGTTAGATGACTTGTGGTTTGGATCAGTTTCAGAAGCAGAGTTGAACTAGCAATGTTCCGTATATGTAGGAAACACCGTTATTTTGTTCAGAGCACCCTCATGTTTCTGGCTCCATTAGAGAATCTAGAAATCAATAGCATGCTTCATGCTCTAAAGCAGAGTGTGTTTCATGGATTATAACTGTGCTGTTTGTTTCCCTTCAGAAATGGATTTAAATCCCAGGCTCTGTATCTTCCTACAAGCAAGACATCTTTTCAGGTAAACTCAGTCACTTTTCAGCTCAAAGAGAGCTACATCGTTCACGAAGCTCACACGTTTCTCGCTCTTAACTGGAAAGAATTGCATGTTAGAGGAAGTGTGGTTTGTATCAGTTTCAGAAGAACAGTTGACCTAGATATGGTCCGTATGTGTAGGAAATACCGTTATTTTGTTCTGACCACAGTCACGTTTCCTGCTGTATTAGAGACTCTTAGAATGCAAGCGCGTGCTTCTTGCTCTAAAGTAGAGTGTGTTTCATAGATGAGAAGTGTGCTGTGTGTTTCCCTTCAGAAATGGAGTTAAATTCCAGGCTCTGTATCTTCCTAAAAGCAAAACTTCGTATCACGTAAACTTAGTCACATTTCAGCTCAAACAAAGCTAAATCATTCAAGAAGCTCACACTTTTCTTGCTCTTAACTGTAAAGCCTTGGATGTTAGTGGACCTGTGGTTTGCATCAGTTTCAGAAGCAGAGTTGAACTAGCAATGGTCTGTATGTGTAGGAAACACCGTTCTTTTGTTCTGAGTACCCTCAAGTTTAAGTTCTATTAGAGACTCTGGAAAGCAAGAGCATGCTTCTTGCTCTAAAGCATAGTGTGTTTCATGGATGATTACTGTGCTGTGTGTTTCCCATCAGAAATGAACTTAATTTCAAGGCTCTGTGTCTTCCTATAAGCAAGACACCATTTCAGGTAAACGCAGTCGCTTTTTCAGCTCAAATGAATATAAATTGTTTATGAAGCTCACACCTTTCTTGCTCTTAGCTGAAAAGCATTGGATGTTAGATGACTTGTGGTTTGTATCAGTTTCAGAAGCAGAGTTGAACTAGCAATTGTCCGTAATGAAGGAAACACCGTTATTTTGTTTGAGCACCCTCATGTTTCTGGCTCTATTAGAGACTCTAGAAAGTAAGAGCATGCTTCGTGCTCTAAAGGAGAGTGTGTTTCATGGATGAGAACTGTGCTGTGTTTTTCCCTTCAGAAATGGAGTTAAATCCCAGGCTCTGTTTCTTCCTACATCCAGATATCTTTTCGGGTAAACTCAGTCACTTTTCAGCTCAAAGGAAGCTACATCGTTCACGAAGCTCACACGTTTCTTGCTCTTAACTGGAAAGCATTGCATGTTGGAGGAACTGTGGTTTGTATCAGTTTCAGAAGAAGAGTTGACCTAGATATGGTCTGTACAGTAGGAAACACCGTTATTTTGTTCTGACCAGAGTCACGTTTCCTGCTATAATAGAGACTCTCAGAAAGCAAGAGCGTGCTTCCTGCTCTAAAGCAGAGTGTGTTTCATGGATGAGAACTGTGCTTTGTGTTTCCCTTCAGAAATGGAGTTAAATCCCAGGCTCTGTGTCTTCCTACAACAAGACATAATTTCAGGTAAATGCAGTCAATTTTCAGCTCAAATGAATATAAATCGTTTACAAAGCTCACACGTTTCTCGTCTTAACTGAAAAGCATTGCATGTTAGATGACTTGTGCTTTGTATCAGTTTGAGAAGCAGAGTTGAACTAGCAATGGTCCGTAAGTGTAGGAAACACCGTTCTTTTTTTATGAGTACCCTCAAGTTTCTGGCTCTTTTAGAGACTCTAGAAAGCAAGATCATGCTTCTTGCTCTAAAGCAGAGTGTTTTTCATGGATGAGAACTCTGCTGTGTGTTTCCCTTCAGAAATGGAGTTAAATCCCAGGCTCTGTGTCTTCCTACAAGCAAGACATCTTTTCATGTAAACTCAGTCACTTTTCAGCTCAAAGGAAGCTACATCGTTCATGAAGCTCACACGTTTCTCGCTCTTAACTTGAAAGCATTGCATGTTAATGGAACTGTGGTTTGTATCAGTTTCAGAAGAAGAGTTGACCGAGATATGGTCCGTATGTGTAGGAAACACTGTTATTTTGTTCTGACAACAGTCACGTTTCCTGCTGTATTAGAGACACTTTGAAAGCAAGAGCGTGCTTCTTGCTCTAAAGTAGGGTGTGTTTCATGGATGAGAACTGTGCTGTGTGTTTCCCTTCAGAAATGGAGTTAAATTCCAGGCCCCGTGTCTTCCTACAAGCAAGACATCATTTCAGGTAAACGCAGTCACTTTTCAGCTCAAATGAATATAAATCGTTTACGAAGCTCACACGTTTCCTGCTCTTAGCTGAAAAGCATTGGATGTTAGATGACTTGTGGTTTGTATCAGTTTCAGAAGCAGCGTTGAACAAGCAATGGTCCATAATGAAGGAAACACCGTTATTTTGTTTGAGCTCCGTCATATTTCTGGCTCTATTAGAGACTCTAGAAATTAAGAGCATGCTTCGTGCTCTAAAGCAGAGTGTGTTTCATGGATGAGAATTATGCTCTGTGTTTCCCTTCAGAAATGGAGTTAAATCCCAGGCTCTGTGTCTACCTACAAGCAAGACATCTTTTCAGGTAAACTCACTCACTTCTCAGCTCAAAGGAAGCTACATCGTTCACGAAGCTCACACGTTTCTCCCACTTAACTGGAAAACATTGTATGTTAGAGGAACTGTGGTTTGTATTAGTTTCAGAAGAAGGGTTGACCTAGATATGGTCTGTACAGTAGGAAACACCGTTATTTTGTTCTGACCACAGTCAAGTTTCCTGCTGTATTAGAGACTCTCATAAAGCAAGAGCGTGCTTCTTGCTCTAAAGCAGAGTGTGTTTCATGGATGAGAACTGTGCTGTGTGTTTCCCTTGAGAAATGGAGTTAAATCCCAGGCTCTGTGTCTTCCTACAATCAAGACATGTGTTCAGGTAAACTAAGTCACTTCTCTGCTCTAAGGAAGCTACATCGTTCACGAAGCTCACAAGTTTCTCACTCTTAACTGGAAAGCATTGCATGTTAGAGGAACTGTGGTTTGTATCAGTTTCAGAAGAAGAGTTGACCTAGATTTGGTCCGTATGTTTAGGAAACTCCGTTATTTTGTTCTGACAACAGTCACGTTTCCTGCTCTATTAGAGACTCTTAGAAAGCAAGAGCGTGCTTCTTGCTCTAAAGCAGAGTGTGTTTCATGGATGAGAACTGTGATTTGTGTTTCCCTTCAGAAATGGAGTTAAATCCAAGGCTCTGTGTCTTCCTACAAGCAAGATATCATTTCAGGTAAATGCAGTCAATTTTTAGCTCAAATGAATATAAATCGTTTACAAAGCTCACACGTTTCTCGTCTTAACTGAAAAGCATTGCATGTTAGATGACTTGTGCTTTGTATCAGTTTCAGAAGCAGAGTTGAACTAGCAATGGTCCGTAAGTGTAGGAAACACCGTTCTTTTTTTATGAGTATCCTCAAGTTTCTGGCTCTTTTAGAGACTCTAGAAAGCAAGATCATGCTTCTTGCTCTAAAGCAGAGTGTTTTTCATGGATGAGAACTGTGCTGTGTGTTTCCCTTCAGGAATGGAGTTAAATCCCAGGCTCTGTGTCTTCCTACAAGGAAGACATCTTTTCAGGTAAACTCAATCACTATTCACCTCAAAGAAGCTACATTGTTCACGCAGCTCACACTTTTCTCGCTCTTAACTGGAAAGCATTGCATGTTAGAGGAACTGTGGTTTGTATCACATTCAGAAGAAGAGTAGACCTAGATATGGTCCGTTTGTGTAGGAAACACCTTTATTTTGTTCTGACCACAGTCACGTTTCCTGCTCCATTAGAGACTCTTAGAAAGCAAGAGCATGCTGCTTGCTCTAAAGCAGTGTGTGTTTCATGGATGAGAACTGTGCTGTGTGTTTCCCTTCAGAAATGGAGTTAAATTCCAGGCTCTGTGTCTTCCTACAAGCAATACATCATTTCAGGTAAAAGCAGTCACTTTTCAGCTTAAATGAATATAAATCGTTTACGAAGATCACATGTTTCTAACTCTTAACTGAAAAGCATTGGATGTGAGATGACTTGTGGTTTGTATAAGTTTCAGAAGCAGAGTTGAACTAGCAGTGGTCTGAATGTGTAGGAAACACCGTTCTTGTGTTCGGAGCACACTCAAGTTTCCTGCTCTATTAGAGACTCTAGAAAGCAAGAGTGTGCTTCGTGCTCTAAAGCAGAGTGTGTTTCATCGTGAGAAATGTGCTGTGTGTTTCCCTTCAGAAATGGAGTTAAATCACAGGCTCTGTGTCTTCCTACAAGCAAGACTTCGTTTTACGTAAACTTAGTCACCTTTCAGCTCAAACAAAGCTACATCGTTCACGAAGCTCACACGTTTCTTGCTCTTAACTGTAAAGCCTTGGATGTTAGTGGACCTGTGGTTTGTATCAGTTTCAGAAGCAGAGTTGAACTAGTAATGGTCCGTATGTGTAGGAAACGCCGTTCTTTTCTTCTGTGTACCCTCAAGTTTCTGGCTCTATTAGAGACTCTGTAAAGCAAGAGCATGCTTCTTGCTCTAAAGCAGAGTGTGTTCCATGGATGAGTACTGTGCTGTGTGTTTCCCATCAGAAATGGAGTTAAATTCAAGGCTCTGTGTCTTCCTATAAGCAAGACATCATTTCAGGTAAACGCAGTCACTTTTCAGCTCAAATGAATATAAATCGTTTACAAAGCTCACACGTTTCTTGCTCTTAGCTGAAAAGCAATGGATGTTAGATTACTTGTGCTTTGTATCAGTTTCAGAAGCAGAGTTGAACTATCAATGGTCCGTAAATGATGTAAACACCGTTATTTTGTTTGACACCCTCATGTTTCTGGCTCTATTAGAGACTCTAGAATGTAAGAACATGCTGCGCTCTCTAAAGCAGAGTGTGTTTCTTGGATGAGAACTGTGCTGTGTGTTTCCCTTGAGAAATGGAGTTAAATCCCAGGCTCTGTGTCTTCCTACAAGCAAGACATCTTTTCATGTAAACTCAGTCACTTTTCAGTTCAAAGGAAGCTACATCGTTCATGAAGCTCACACGTTTCTCGCTCTTAACTTGAAAGCATTGCATGTTAATGGAACTGTGGTTTGTATCAGTTTCAGAAGAAGAGTTGACCGAGATATGGTCCGTATGTGTAGGAAACACCGTTATTTTGATCTGACCACAGTTACGTTTCCTGTTGTATTAGAGACACTTTGAAAGCAAGAGCGTGCTGCTTTCTCTAAAGTAGGGTGTGTTTCATGGATGAGACCTGTGCTGTGTTTTTCCATTCAGAAATGGAGTTAAATTCCAGGCCCTGTGTCTTCCTACAAGCAAGACATCATTTCAGGTAAACGCAGTCACTTTTTAGCTCAAATGAATATAAATCGTTTACAAAGCTCACACGTTTCTTGCTCTTAGCTGAAAAGCATTGGATGTTAGATGACTTGTGGTTTGTATCAGTTTCAGAAGCAGCGTTGAACTAGCAATGTTCCGTAATGAAGGAAACACCGTTATTTTGTTTGAGCTCCCTCATGTTTCTGGCTCTATTAGAGACTCTATAAATGAAGAGCATGCTTCGTGCTCTAAAGCAGAGTGTGTTTCATGGATGAGTACTGTGCTGTGTGTTTCCCTTCAGAAATGGAGTTAAATCCCAGGCTCTGTGTCTTCCTACAAGCAAGACATCTTTTCAGGTAAACTCACTCACTTCTCAGCTCCAAGGAAGCTACATCGTTCACGAAGCTCACAAGTTTCTCACTCTTAACTGGAAAGCATTGCATGTTAGAGGAACTGTGGTTTGTATCAGTTTCAGAAGAAGAGTTGACCTAGATATGGTCCGTATGTTTAGGAAACTCCGTTATTTTGTTCTGACCACAGTCACGTTTCCTGCTCTATTAGAGATGCTTAGAAAGCATGAGCGTGCTTCTTGCTCTAAAGCAGAGTGTGTTTCATGGATGAGAACTATGCTTTGTGTTTCCCTTCAGAAATGGAGTTAAATTCCAGGCTCTGTGTCTTCCTACAAGCAAGACATCTTTTCGGGTATACTCAGTGACTTTTTCGCTCAAAGGAAGCTACATTGTTCCGGAAGCTCACACGTTTCACCCACTTAACTGGAAAACATTGCATTTTAGAGGAACTGTGGTTTATATTAGTTTCAGAAGAAGGGTTGACCTAGATATGGTCCGTACAGTAGGAAACACCGTTATTTTGTTCTGACCACAGTCAAGTTTCCTGCTGTATTAGAGACTCTCAGAAAGCAAGAGCGTGCTTCTTGCTCTAAAGCAGAGTGTGTTTCATGGATGAGAACTGTGCTGTGTGTTTCTATTCAGAAATGGAGTTAAATCCCAGGCTCTGTGTCTTCCTACAATCAAGACATGTGTTCAGGTAAACTAAGTCACTTCTCTGCTCTAAGGAAGTTACATCGTTCACGAAGCTCACAAGTTTCTCACTCTTAACTGGAAAGCATTGCATGTTAGAGGACCTGTGGTTTGTATCAGTTTCAGAAGAAGAGTTGACCTACATATGGTCCGTACAGTAGGACACACCGTTATTTTGTTCTGACCACAGTCAAGTTTCCTGCTGTATTAGAGACTCTCAGAAAGCAAGAGCGTGCTTCTTGCTCTAAAGCAGAGTGTGTTTCATGGATGAGAACTGTGCTGTGTGTTTCTCTTCAGAAATGGAGTTAAATCCCAGGCTCTGTGTCTTCCTACAATCAAGACATGTGTTCAGGTAAACTAAGTCACTTCTCTGCTCTAAGGAAGCTACATCGTTCACGAAGCTCACAAGTTTCTCACTCTTAACTGGAAAGCATTGCATGTTAGAGGAACTGTGGTTTGTATCAGTTTCAGAAGAAGAGTTGACCTAGATATGGTCCGTATATGTTGGAAACACCCTTATTTTGTTCTGACCACAGTCAAGTTTCCTGCTGTATTAGAGACTCTCAGAAAGCAAGAGCGTGCTTCTTGCTCTAAAGCAGAGTGTGTTTCATGGATGAGAACTGTGCAGTGTGTTTCCCTTCGGAAATGGAGTTAAATCCCAGGCTCTGTGTCTTCCTACAAGCAAGAAATCTTTTCAAGTAAAGTCAGTCACTTTTCAGCTCAATGGAAGCTACATCGTTCATGAAGCTCACACGTTTCTCGCTCTTAACTTGAAAGCATTGCATGTTAATGGAACTGTGCTTTGTATCAGTTTCAGAAGAAGAGTTGACAGAGATATGGTCCGTATGTGTAGGAAACTCCGTTATTTTGTTCTGACCACAGTCACGTTTCCTGCTCTATTAGAGATTCTTAGAAAGCATGAGCGTGCTTCTTGCTCTAAAGCAGAGTGTGTTTCATGGATGAGAACTATGCTTTGTGTTTCCCTTCAGAAATGGAGTTAAATTCCAGGCTCTGTGTCTTCCTACAAGCAAGACATCTTTTCGGGTATACTCAGTGACTTTTCCGCTCAAAGGAAGCTACATTGTTCCCGAAGCTCACACGTTTCTCCCACTTAACTGGAAAACATTGCATGTTAGAGGAACTGTGGTTTATATTAGTTTCAGAAGAAGGGTTGACCTAGATATGGTCCGTACAGTAGGAAACACCGTTATTTTGTTCTGACCACAGTCAAGTTTCCTGCTGTATTAGAGACTCTCAGAAAGCAAGAGCGTGCTTCTTGCTCTAAAGCAGAGTGTGTTTCATGGATGAGAACTGTGCTGTGTGTTTCTCTTCAGAAATGGAGTTAAATCCCAGGCTCTGTGTCTTCCTACAATCAAGACATGTGTTCAGGTAAACTAAGTGACTTCTCTGCTCTAAGGAAGCTACATCGTTCACGAAGCTCACAAGTTTCTCACTCTTAACTGGAAAGCATTGCATGTTAGAGGAACTGTGGTTTGTATCAGTTTCAGAAGAAGAGTTGACCTAGATATGGTCCATACAGTAGGAAACACCGTTATTTTGTTCTGACCACAGTCAAGTTTCCTGCTGTATTAGAGACTCTCAGAATGCAAGAGGTGCTTCTTGCTCTAAAGCAGAGTGTGTTTCATGGATGAGAACTGTGCAGTGTGTTTCCCTTCAGAAATGGAGTTAAATCCCAGGCTCTGTGTCTTCCTACAAGCAAGAAATCTTTTCAAGTAAAGTCAGTCACTTTTCAGCTCAATGGAAGCTACATCGTTCATGAAGCTCACACGTTTCTCGCTCTTAACTTGAAAGCATTGCATGTTAATGGAACTGTGCTTTGTATCAGTTTCAGAAGAAGAGTTGACAGAGATATGGTCTGTATGTGTAGGAAACACCGTTATTTTTTTCTGACAACAGTCACGTTTCCTGCTGTATTAGAGACACTTTGAAAGCAAGAGCGTGCTTCTTGCTCTAAAGCAGAGTGTGTTTCATGGATGAGAACTGTGCTGTGTGTTTCTTTTCAGAAATGGAGTTAAATCCCAGGCTCTGTGTCTTCCTACAATCAAGACATGTGTTCAGGTAAACTAAGTCACTTCTCTGCTCAAAGGAAGCTACATCGTTCACGAAGCTCACAAGTTTCTCACTCTTAACTGGAAAGCATTGCATGTTAGAGGAACTGTGGTTTGTATCAGTTTCAGAAGAAGAGTTGACCTAGATATGGTCCGTACAGTAGGAAACACCGTTATTTTGTTCTGACCACAGTCAAGTTTCCTGCTGTATTAGAGACTCTCAGAGAGCAAGAGCGTGCTTCTTGCTCTAAAGCAGAGTGTGTTTCATGGATGAGAACTGTGCAGTGTGTTTCCCTTCGGAAATGGAGTTAAATCCCAGGCTCTGTGTCTTCCTACAAGCAAGAAATCTTTTCAAGTAAAGTCAGTCACTTTTCAGCTCAATGGAAGCTACATCGTTCATGAAGCTCACACGTTTCTCGCTCTTAACTTGAAAGCATTGCATGTTAATGGAACTGTGCTTTGTATCAGTTTCAGAAGAAGAGTTGACAGAGATATGGTCCGTATGTGTAGGAAACTCCGTTATTTTGTTCTGACCACAGTCACGTTTCCTGCTCTATTAGAGATTCTTAGAAAGCATGAGCGTGCTTCTTGCTCTAAAGCAGAGTGTGTTTCATGGATGAGAACTATGCTTTGTGTTTCCCTTCAGAAATGGAGTTAAATTCCAGGCTCTGTGTCTTCCTACAAGCAAGACATCTTTTCGGGTATACTCAGTGACTTTTCCGCTCAAAGGAAGCTACATTGTTCCCGAAGCTCACACGTTTCTCCCACTTAACTGGAAAACATTGCATGTTAGAGGAACTGTGGTTTATATTAGTTTCAGAAGAAGGGTTGACCTAGATATGGTCCGTACAGTAGGAAACACCGTTATTTTGTTCTGACCACAGTCAAGTTTCCTGCTGTATTAGAGACTCTCAGAAAGCAAGAGCGTGCTTCTTGCTCTAAAGCAGAGTGTGTTTCATGGATGAGAACTGTGCTGTGTGTTTCTCTTCAGAAATGGAGTTAAATCCCAGGCTCTGTGTCTTCCTACAATCAAGACATGTGTTCAGGTAAACTAAGTCACTTCTCTGCTCTAAGGAAGCTACATCGTTCACGAAGCTCACAAGTTTCTCACTCTTAACTGGAAAGCATTGCATGTTAGAGGAACTGTGGTTTGTATCAGTTTCAGAAGAAGAGTTGACCTAGATATGGTCCGTATATGTTGGAAACACCCTTATTTTGTTCTGACCACAGTCAAGTTTCCTGCTGTATTAGAGACTCTCAGAAAGCAAGAGCGTGCTTCTTGCTCTAAAGCAGAGTGTGTTTCATGGATGAGAACTGTGCAGTGTGTTTCCCTTCGGAAATGGAGTTAAATCCCACGCTCTGTGTCTTCCTACAAGCAAGAAATCTTTTCAAGTAAAGTCAGTCACTTTTCAGCTCAATGGAAGCTACATCGTTCATGAAGCTCACACGTTTCTCGCTCTTAACTTGAAAGCATTGCATGTTAATGGAACTCTGCTTTGTATCAGTTTCAGAAGAAGAGTTGACAGAGATATGGTCCGTATGTGTAGGAAACTCCGTTATTTTGTTCTGACCACAGTCACGTTTCCTGCTCTATTAGAGATTCTTAGAAAGCATGAGCGTGCTTCTTGCTCTAAAGCAGAGTGTGTTTCATGGATGAGAACTATGCTTTGTGTTTCCCTTCAGAAATGGAGTTAAATTCCAGGCTCTGTGTCTTCCTACAAGCAAGAAATCTTTTCAGGTATACTCAGTGACTTTTCCGCTCAAAGGAAGCTACATTGTTCCCGAAGCTCACACGTTTCTCCCACTTAACTGGAAAACATTGCATGTTAGAGGAACTGTGGTTTATATTAGTTTCAGAAGAAGGGTTGACCTAGATATGGTCCGTACAGTAGGAAACACCGTTATTTTGTTCTGACCACAGTCAAGTTTCCTGCTGTATTAGAGACTCTCAGAAAGCAAGAGCGTGCTTCTTGCTCTAAAGCAGAGTGTGTTTCATGGATGAGAACTGTGCTGTGTGTTTCTCTTCAGAAATGGAGTTAAATCCCAGGCTCTGTGTCTTCCTACAATCAAGACATGTGTTCAGGTAAACTAAGTCACTTCTCTGCTCTAAGGAAGCTACATCGTTCACGAAGCTCACAAGTTTCTCACTCTTAACTGGAAAGCATTGCATGTTAGAGGAACTGTGGTTTGTATCAGTTTCAGAAGAAGAGTTGACCTAGATATGGTCCGTATATGTTGGAAACACCCTTATTTTGTTCTGACCACAGTCAAGTTTCCTGCTGTATTAGAGACTCTCAGAAAGCAAGAGCGTGCTTCTTGCTCTAAAGCAGAGTGTGTTTCATGGATGAGAACTGTGCAGTGTGTTTCCCTTCGGAAATGGAGTTAAATCCCAGGCTCTGTGTCTTCCTACAAGCAAGAAATCTTTTCAAGTAAAGTCAGTCACTTTTCAGCTCAATGGAAGCTACATCGTTCATGAAGCTCACACGTTTCTCGCTCTTAACTTGAAAGCATTGCATGTTAATGGAACTGTGCTTTGTATCAGTTTCAGAAGAAGAGTTGACAGAGATATGGTCCGTATGTGTAGGAAACTCCGTTATTTTGTTCTGACCACAGTCACGTTTCCTGCTCTATTAGAGATTCTTAGAAAGCATGAGCGTGCTTCTTGCTCTAAAGCAGAGTGTGTTTCATGGATGAGAACTATGCTTTGTGTTTCCCTTCAGAAATGGAGTTAAATTCCAGGCTCTGTGTCTTCCTACAAGCAAGACATCTTTTCGGGTATACTCAGTGACTTTTCCGCTCAAAGGAAGCTACATTGTTCCCGAAGCTCACACGTTTCTCCCACTTAACTGGAAAACATTGCATGTTAGAGGAACTGTGGTTTATATTAGTTTCAGAAGAAGGGTTGACCTAGATATGGTCCGTACAGTAGGAAACACCGTTATTTTGTTCTGACCACAGTCAAGTTTCCTGCTGTATTAGAGACTCTCAGAAAGCAAGAGCGTGCTTCTTGCTCTAAAGCAGAGTGTGTTTCATGGATGAGAACTGTGCTGTGTGTTTCTCTTCAGAAATGGAGTTAAATCCCAGGCTCTGTGTCTTCCTACAATCAAGACATGTGTTCAGGTAAACTAAGTCACTTCTCTGCTCTAAGGAAGCTACATCGTTCACGAAGCTCACAAGTTTCTCACTCTTAACTGGAAAGCATTGCATGTTAGAGGAACTGTGGTTTGTATCAGTTTCAGAAGAAGAGTTGACCTAGATATGGTCCGTATATGTTGGAAACACCCTTATTTTGTTCTGACCACAGTCAAGTTTCCTGCTGTATTAGAGACTCTCAGAAAGCAAGAGCGTGCTTCTTGCTCTAAAGCAGAGTGTGTGTCATGGATGAGAACTGTGCAGTGTGTTTCCCTTCGGAAATGGAGTTAAATCCCACGCTCTGTGTCTTCCTACAAGCAAGAAATCTTTTCAAGTAAAGTCAGTCACTTTTCAGCTCAATGGAAGCTACATCGTTCATGAAGCTCACACGTTTCTCGCTCTTAACTTGAAAGCATTGCATGTTAATGGAACTGTGCTTTGTATCAGTTTCAGAAGAAGAGTTGACAGAGATATGCTCTGTATGTGTAGGAAACACCGTTATTTTATTCTGACAACAGTCACGTTTCCTGCTGTATTAGAGACACTTTGAAAGCAAGAGCGTGCTTCTTGCTCTAAAGCAGAGTGTGTTTCATGGATGAGAACTGTGCTGTGTGTTTCTTTTCAGAAATGGAGTTAAATCCCAGGCTCTGTGTCTTCCTACAATCAAGACATGTGTTCAGGTAAACTAAGTCACTTCTCTGCTCAAAGGAAGCTACATCGTTCACGAAGCTCACAAGTTTCTCACTCTTAACTGGAAAGCATTGCATGTTAGAGGAACTGTGGTTTGTATCAGTTTCAGAAGAAGAGTTGACCTAGATATGGTCCGTACAGTAGGAAACACCGTTATTTTGTTCTGACCACAGTCAAGTTTCCTGCTGTATTAGAGACTCTCAGAAAGCAAGAGCGTGCTTCTTGCTCTAAAGCAGAGTGTGTTTCATGGATGAGAACTGTGCTGTGTGTTTCTCTTCAGAAATGGAGTTAAATCCCAGGCTCTGTGTCTTCCTACAATCAAGACATGTGTTCAGGTAAACTAAGTCACTTCTCTGCTCTAAGGAAGCTACATCGTTCACGAAGCTCACAAGTTTCTCACTCTTAACTGGAAAGCATTGCATGTTAGAGGAACTGTGGTTTGTATCAGTTTCAGAAGAAGAGTTGACCTAGATATGGTCCGTATATGTTGGAAACACCCTTATTTTGTTCTGACCACAGTCAAGTTTCCTGCTGTATTAGAGACTCTCAGAAAGCAAGAGCGTGCTTCTTGCTCTAAAGCAGAGTGTGTTTCATGGATGAGAACTGTGCAGTGTGTTTCCCTTCGGAAATGGAGTTAAATCCCAGGCTCTGTGTCTTCCTACAAGCAAGAAATCTTTTCAAGTAAAGTCAGTCACTTTTCAGCTCAATGGAAGCTACATCGTTCATGAAGCTCACACGTTTCTCGCTCTTAACTTGAAAGCATTGCATGTTAATGGAACTGTGCTTTGTATCAGTTTCAGAAGAAGAGTTGACAGAGATATGGTCCGTATGTGTAGGAAACTCCGTTATTTTGTTCTGACCACAGTCACGTTTCCTGCTCTATTAGAGATTCTTAGAAAGCATGAGCGTGCTTCTTGCTCTAAAGCAGAGTGTGTTTCATGGATGAGAACTATGCTTTGTGTTTCCCTTCAGAAATGGAGTTAAATTCCAGGCTCTGTGTCTTCCTACAAGCAAGACATCTTTTCGGGTATACTCAGTGACTTTTCCGCTCAAAGGAAGCTACATTGTTCCCGAAGCTCACACGTTTCTCCCACTTAACTGGAAAACATTGCATGTTAGAGGAACTGTGGTTTATATTAGTTTCAGAAGAAGGGTTGACCTAGATATGGTCCGTACAGTAGGAAACACCGTTATTTTGTTCTGACCACAGTCAAGTTTCCTGCTGTATTAGAGACTCTCAGAAAGCAAGAGCGTGCTTCTTGCTCTAAAGCAGAGTGTGTTTCATGGATGAGAACTGTGCTGTGTGTTTCTCTTCAGAAATGGAGTTAAATCCCAGGCTCTGTGTCTTCCTACAATCAAGACATGTGTTCAGGTAAACTAAGTCACTTCTCTGCTCTAAGGAAGCTACATCGTTCACGAAGCTCACAAGTTTCTCACTCTTAACTGGAAAGCATTGCATGTTAGAGGAACTGTGGTTTGTATCAGTTTCAGAAGAAGAGTTGACCTAGATATGGTCCGTATATGTTGGAAACACCCTTATTTTGTTCTGACCACAGTCAAGTTTCCTGCTGTATTAGAGACTCTCAGAAAGCAAGAGCGTGCTTCTTGCTCTAAAGCAGAGTGTGTTTCATGGATGAGAACTGTGCAGTGTGTTTCCCTTCGGAAATGGAGTTAAATCCCAGGCTCTGTGTCTTCCTACAAGCAAGAAATCTTTTCAAGTAAAGTCAGTCACTTTTCAGCTCAATGGAAGCTACATCGTTCATGAAGCTCACACGTTTCTCGCTCTTAACTTGAAAGCATTGCATGTTAATGGAACTGTGCTTTGTATCAGTTTCAGAAGAAGAGTTGACAGAGATATGGTCCGTATGTGTAGGAAACTCCGTTATTTTGTTCTGACCACAGTCACGTTTCCTGCTCTATTAGAGATTCTTAGAAAGCATGAGCGTGCTTCTTGCTCTAAAGCAGAGTGTGTTTCATGGATGAGAACTATGCTTTGTGTTTCCCTTCAGAAATGGAGTTAAATTCCAGGCTCTGTGTCTTCCTACAACCAAGACATCTTTTCGGGTATACTCAGTGACTTTTCCGCTCAAAGGAAGCTACATTGTTCATGAAGCTCACACGTTTCTCGCTCTTAACTTGAAAGCATTGCATGTTAATGGAACTGTGCTTTGTATCAGTTTCAGAAGAAGAGTTGACAGAGATATGTTCTGTATGTGTAGGAAACACCGTTATTTTTTTCTGACAACAGTCACGTTTCCTGCTGTATTAGAGACACTTTGAAAGCAAGAGCGTGCTTCTTGCTCTAAAGCAGAGTGTGTTTCATGGATGAGAACTGTGCTGTGTGTTTCTTTTCAGAAATGGAGTTAAATCCCAGGCTCTGTGTCTTCCTACAATCAAGACATGTGTTCAGGTAAACTAAGTCACTTCTCTGCTCAAAGGAAGCTACATCGTTCACGAAGCTCACAAGTTTCTCACTCTTAACTGGAAAGCATTGCATGTTAGAGGAACTGTGGTTTATATTAGTTTCAGAAGAAGGGTTGACCTAGATATGGTCCGTACAGTAGGAAACACCGTTATTTTGTTCTGACCACAGTCAAGTTTCCTGCTGTATTAGAGACTCTCAGAAAGCAAGAGCGTGCTTCTTGCTCTAAAGCAGAGTGTGTTTCATGGATGAGAACTGTGCTGTGTGTTTCTCTTCAGAAATGGAGTTAAATCCCAGGCTCTGTGTCTTCCTACAATCAAGACATGTGTTCAGGTAAACTAAGTCACTTCTCTGCTCTAAGGAAGCTACATCGTTCACGAAGCTCACAAGTTTCTCACTCTTAACTGGAAAGCATTGCATGTTAGAGGAACTGTGGTTTGTATCAGTTTCAGAAGAAGAGTTGACCTAGATATGGTCCGTATATGTTGGAAACACCCTTATTTTGTTCTGACCACAGTCAAGTTTCCTGCTGTATTAGAGACTCTCAGAAAGCAAGAGCGTGCTTCTTGCTCTAAAGCAGAGTGTGTTTCATGGATGAGAACTGTGCAGTGTGTTTCCCTTCGGAAATGGAGTTAAATCCCACGCTCTGTGTCTTCCTACAAGCAAGAAATCTTTTCAAGTAAAGTCAGTCACTTTTCAGCTCAATGGAAGCTACATCGTTCATGAAGCTCACACGTTTCTCGCTCTTAACTTGAAAGCATTGCATGTTAATGGAACTGTGCTTTGTATCAGTTTCAGAAGAAGAGTTGACAGAGATATGGTCTGTATGTGTAGGAAACACCGTTATTTTATTCTGACAACAGTCACGTTTCCTGCTGTATTAGAGACACTTTGAAAGCAAGAGCGTGCTTCTTGCTCTAAAGCAGAGTGTGTTTCATGGATGAGAACTGTGCTGTGTGTTTCTTTTCAGAAATGGAGTTAAATCCCAGGCTCTGTGTCTTCCTACAATCAAGACATGTGTTCAGGTAAACTAAGTCACTTCTCTGCTCAAAGGAAGCTACATTGTTCACGAAGCTCACAAGTTTCTCACTCTTAACTGGAAAGCATTGCATGTTAGAGGAACTGTGGTTTGTATCAGTTTCAGAAGAAGAGTTGACCTAGATATGGTCCGTACAGTAGGAAACACCGTTATTTTGTTCTGACCACAGTCAAGTTTCCTGCTGTATTAGAGACTCTCAGAAAGCAAGAGCGTGCTTCTTGCTCTAAAGCAGAGTGTGTTTCATGGATGAGAACTGTGCTGTGTGTTTCTCTTCAGAAATGGAGTTAAATCCCAGGCTCTGTGTCTTCCTACAATCAAGACATGTGTTCAGGTAAACTAAGTCACTTCTCTGCTCTAAGGAAGCTACATCGTTCACGAAGCTCACAAGTTTCTCACTCTTAACTGGAAAGCATTGCATGTTAGAGGAACTGTGGTTTGTATCAGTTTCAGAAGAAGAGTTGACCTAGATATGGTCCGTATATGTTGGAAACACCCTTATTTTGTTCTGACCACAGTCAAGTTTCCTGCTGTATTAGAGACTCTCAGAAAGCAAGAGCGTGCTTCTTGCTCTAAAGCAGAGTGTGTTTCATGGATGAGAACTGTGCAGTGTGTTTCCCTTCGGAAATGGAGTTAAATCCCACGCTCTGTGTCTTCCTACAAGCAAGAAATCTTTTCAAGTAAAGTCAGTCACTTTTCAGCTCAATGGAAGCTACATCGTTCATGAAGCTCACACGTTTCTCGCTCTTAACTTGAAAGCATTGCATGTTAATGGAACTGTGCTTTGTATCAGTTTCAGAAGAAGAGTTGACAGAGATATGGTCTGTATGTGTAGGAAACACCGTTATTTTATTCTGACAACAGTCACGTTTCCTGCTGTATTAGAGACACTTTGAAAGCAAGAGCGTGCTTCTTGCTCTAAAGCAGAGTGTGTTTCATGGATGAGAACTGTGCTGTGTGTTTCTTTTCAGAAATGGAGTTAAATCCCAGGCTCTGTGTCTTCCTACAATCAAGACATGTGTTCAGGTAAACTAAGTCACTTCTCTGCTCAAAGGAAGCTACATCGTTCACGAAGCTCACAAGTTTCTCACTCTTAACTGGAAAGCATTGCATGTTAGAGGAACTGTGGTTTGTATCAGTTTCAGAAGAAGAGTTGACCTAGATATGGTCCGTACAGTAGGAAACACCGTTATTTTGTTCTGACCACAGTCAAGTTTCCTGCTGTATTAGAGACTCTCAGAAAGCAAGAGCGTGCTTCTTGCTCTAAAGCAGAGTGTGTTTCATGGATGAGAACTGTGCTGTGTGTTTCTCTTCAGAAATGGAGTTAAATCCCAGGCTCTGTGTCTTCCTACAATCAAGACATGTGTTCAGGTAAACTAAGTCACTTCTCTGCTCTAAGGAAGCTACATCGTTCACGAAGCTCACAAGTTTCTCACTCTTAACTGGAAAGCATTGCATGTTAGAGGAACTGTGGTTTGTATCAGTTTCAGAAGAAGAGTTGACCTAGATATGGTCCGTATATGTTGGAAACACCCTTATTTTGTTCTGACCACAGTCAAGTTTCCTGCTGTATTAGAGACTCTCAGAAAGCAAGAGCGTGCTTCTTGCTCTAAAGCAGAGTGTGTTTCATGGATGAGAACTGTGCAGTGTGTTTCCCTTCGGAAATGGAGTTAAATCCCAGGCTCTGTGTCTTCCTACAAGCAAGAAATCTTTTCAAGTAAAGTCAGTCACTTTTCAGCTCAATGGAAGCTACATCGTTCATGAAGCTCACACGTTTCTCGCTCTTAACTTGAAAGCATTGCATGTTAATGGAACTGTGCTTTGTATCAGTTTCAGAAGAAGAGTTGACAGAGATATGGTCCGTATGTGTAGGAAACTCCGTTATTTTGTTCTGACCACAGTCACGTTTCCTGCTCTATTAGAGATTCTTAGAAAGCATGAGCGTGCTTCTTGCTCTAAAGCAGAGTGTGTTTCATGGATGAGAACTATGCTTTGTGTTTCCCTTCAGAAATGGAGTTAAATTCCAGGCTCTGTGTCTTCCTACAAGCAAGATATCTTTTCGGGTATACTCAGTGACTTTTCCGCTCAAAGGAAGCTACATTGTTCCCGAAGCTCACACGTTTCTCCCACTTAACTGGAAAACATTGCATGTTAGAGGAACTGTGGTTTATATTAGTTTCAGAAGAAGGGTTGACCTAGATATGGTCCGTACAGTAGGAAACACCGTTATTTTGTTCTGACCACAGTCAAGTTTCCTGCTGTATTAGAGACTCTCAGAAAGCAAGAGCGTGCTTCTTGCTCTAAAGCAGAGTGTGTTTCATGGATGAGAACTGTGCTGTGTGTTTCTCTTCAGAAATGGAGTTAAATCCCAGGCTCTGTGTCTTCCTACAATCAAGACATGTGTTCAGGTAAACTAAGTCACTTCTCTGCTCTAAGGAAGCTACATCGTTCACGAAGCTCACAAGTTTCTCACTCTTAACTGGAAAGCATTGCATGTTAGAGCAACTGTGGTTTGTATCAGTTTCAGAAGAAGAGTTGACCTAGATATGGTCCGTATATGTTGGAAACACCCTTATTTTGTTCTGACCACAGTCAAGTTTCCTGCTGTATTAGAGACTCTCAGAAAGCAAGAGCGTGCTTCTTGCTCTAAAGCAGAGTGTGTTTCATGGATGAGAACTGTGCAGTGTGTTTCCCTTCGGAAATGGAGTTAAATCCCACGCTCTGTGTCTTCCTACAAGCAAGAAATCTTTTCAAGTAAAGTCAGTCACTTTTCAGCTCAATGGAAGCTACATCGTTCATGAAGCTCACACGTTTCTCGCTCTTAACTTGAAAGCATTGCATGTTAATGGAACTCTGCTTTGTATCAGTTTCAGAAGAAGAGTTGACAGAGATATGGTCCGTATGTGTAGGAAACTCCGTTATTTTGTTCTGACCACAGTCACGTTTCCTGCTCTATTAGAGATTCTTAGAAAGCATGAGCGTGCTTCTTGCTCTAAAGCAGAGTGTGTTTCATGGATGAGAACTATGCTTTGTGTTTCTCTTCAGAAATGGAGTTAAATTCCAGGCTCTGTGTCTTCCTACAACCAAGACATCTTTTCGGGTATACTCAGTGACTTTTCCGCTCAAAGGAAGCTACATTGTTCATGAAGCTCACACGTTTCTCGCTCTTAACTTGAAAGCATTGCATGTTAATGGAACTGTGCTTTGTATCAGTTTCAGAAGAAGAGTTGACAGAGATATGTTCTGTATGTGTAGGAAACACCGTTATTTTTTTCTGACAACAGTCACGTTTCCTGCTGTATTAGAGACACTTTGAAAGCAAGAGCGTGCTTCTTGCTCTAAAGCAGAGTGTGTTTCATGGATGAGAACTGTGCTGTGTGTTTCTTTTCAGAAATGGAGTTAAATCCCAGGCTCTGTGTCTTCCTACAATCAAGACATGTGTTCAGGTAAACTAAGTCACTTCTCTGCTCAAAGGAAGCTACATCGTTCACGAAGCTCACAAGTTTCTCACTCTTAACTGGAAAGCATTGCATGTTAGAGGAACTGTGGTTTGTATCAGTTTCAGAAGAAGAGTTGACCTAGATATGGTCCGTACAGTAGGAAACACCGTTATTTTGTTCTGACCACAGTCAAGTTTCCTGCTGTATTAGAGACTCTCAGAAAGCAAGAGCGTGCTTCTTGCTCTAAAGCAGAGTGTGTTTCATGGATGAGAACTGTGCTGTGTGTTTCTCTTCAGAAATGGAGTTAAATCCCAGGCTCTGTGTCTTCCTACAATCAAGACATGTGTTCAGGTAAACTAAGTCACTTCTCTGCTCTAAGGAAGCTACATCGTTCACGAAGCTCACAAGTTTCTCACTCTTAACTGGAAAGCATTGCATGTTAGAGGAACTGTGGTTTGTATCAGTTTCAGAAGAAGAGTTGACCTAGATATGGTCCGTATATGTTGGAAACACCCTTATTTTGTTCTGACCACAGTCAAGTTTCCTGCTGTATTAGAGACTCTCAGAAAGTAAGAGCGTGCTTCTTGCTCTAAAGCAGAGTGTGTTTCATGGATGAGAACTGTGCAGTGTGTTTCCCTTCGGAAATGGAGTTAAATCCCAGGCTCTGTGTCTTCCTACAAGCAAGAAATCTTTTCAAGTAAAGTCAGTCACTTTTCAGCTCAATGGAAGCTACATCGTTCATGAAGCTCACACGTTTCTCGCTCTTAACTTGAAAGCATTGCATGTTAATGGAACTGTGCTTTGTATCAGTTTCAGAAGAAGAGTTGACAGAGATATGGTCCGTATGTGTAGGAAACTCCGTTATTTTGTTCTGACCACAGTCACGTTTCCTGCTCTATTAGAGATTCTTAGAAAGCATGAGCGTGCTTCTTGCTCTAAAGCAGAGTGTGTTTCATGGATGAGAACTATGCTTTGTGTTTCCCTTCAGAAATGGAGTTAAATTCCAGGCTCTGTGTCTTCCTACAAGCAAGACATCTTTTCGGGTATACTCAGTGACTTTTCCGCTCAAAGGAAGCTACATTGTTCCCGAAGCTCACACGTTTCTCCCACTTAACTGGAAAACATTGCATGTTAGAGGAACTGTGGTTTATATTAGTTTCAGAAGAAGGGTTGACCTAGATATGGTCCGTACAGTAGGAAACACCGTTATTTTGTTCTGACCACAGTCAAGTTTCCTGCTGTATTAGAGACTCTCAGAAAGCAAGAGCGTGCTTCTTGCTCTAAAGCAGAGTGTGTTTCATGGATGAGAACTGTGCTGTGTGTTTCTCTTCAGAAATGGAGTTAAATCCCAGGCTCTGTGTCTTCCTACAATCAAGACATGTGTTCAGGTAAACTAAGTCACTTCTCTGCTCTAAGGAAGCTACATCGTTCACGAAGCTCACAAGTTTCTCACTCTCAACTGGAAAGCATTGCATGTTAGAGGAACTGTGGTTTGTATCAGTTTCAGAAGAAGAGTTGACCTAGATATGGTCCGTATATGTTGGAAACACCCTTATTTTGTTCTGACCACAGTCAAGTTTCCTGCTGTATTAGAGACTCTCAGAAAGCAAGAGCGTGCTTCTTGCTCTAAAGCAGAGTGTGTTTCATGGATGAGAACTGTGCAGTGTGTTTCCCTTCGGAAATGGAGTTAAATCCCAGGCTCTGTGTCTTCCTACAAGCAAGAAATCTTTTCAAGTAAAGTCAGTCACTTTTCAGCTCAATGGAAGCTACATCGTTCATGAAGCTCACACGTTTCTCGCTCTTAACTTGAAAGCATTGCATGTTAATGGAACTGTGCTTTGTATCAGTTTCAGAAGAAGAGTTGACAGAGATATGGTCCGTATGTGTAGGAAACTCCGTTATTTTGTTCTGACCACAGTCACGTTTCCTGCTCTATTAGAGATTCTTAGAAAGCATGAGCGTGCTTCTTGCTCTAAAGCAGAGTGTGTTTCATGGATGAGAACTGTGCAGTGTGTTTCCCTTCGGAAATGGAGTTAAATCCCACGCTCTGTGTCTTCCTACAAGCAAGAAATCTTTTCAAGTAAAGTCAGTCACTTTTCAGCTCAATGGAAGCTACATCGTTCATGAAGCTCACACGTTTCTCGCTCTTAACTTGAAAGCATTGCATGTTAATGGAACTCTGCTTTGTATCAGTTTCAGAAGAAGAGTTGACAGAGATATGGTCCGTATGTGTAGGAAACTCCGTTATTTTGTTCTGACCACAGTCACGTTTCCTGCTCTATTAGAGATTCTTAGAAAGCATGAGCGTGCTTCTTGCTCTAAAGCAGAGTGTGTTTCATGGATGAGAACTATGCTTTGTGTTTCTCTTCAGAAATGGAGTTAAATTCCAGCCTCTGTGTCTTCCTACAACCAAGACATCTTTTCGGGTATACTCAGTGACTTTTCCGCTCAAAGGAAGCTACATTGTTCATGAAGCTCACACGTTTCTCGCTCTTAACTTGAAAGCATTGCATGTTAATGGAACTGTGCTTTGTATCAGTTTCAGAAGAAGAGTTGACAGAGATATGTTCTGTATGTGTAGGAAACACCGTTATTTTTTTCTGACAACAGTCACGTTTCCTGCTGTATTAGAGACACTTTGAAAGCAAGAGCGTGCTTCTTGCTCTAAAGCAGAGTGTGTTTCATGGATGAGAACTGTGCTGTGTGTTTCTTTTCAGAAATGGAGTTAAATCCCAGGCTCTGTGTCTTCCTACAATCAAGACATGTGTTCAGGTAAACTAAGTCACTTCTCTGCTCAAAGGAAGCTACATCGTTCACGAAGCTCACAAGTTTCTCACTCTTAACTGGAAAGCATTGCATGTTAGAGGAACTGTGGTTTGTATCAGTTTCAGAAGAAGAGTTGACCTAGATATGGTCCGTACAGTAGGAAACACCGTTATTTTGTTCTGACCACAGTCAAGTTTCCTGCTGTATTAGAGACTCTCAGAAAGCAAGAGCGTGCTTCTTGCTCTAAAGCAGAGTGTGTTTCATGGATGAGAACTGTGCTGTGTGTTTCTCTTCAGAAATGGAGTTAAATCCCAGGCTCTGTGTCTTCCTACAATCAAGACATGTGTTCAGGTAAACTAAGTCACTTCTCTGCTCTAAGGAAGCTACATCGTTCACGAAGCTCACAAGTTTCTCACTCTTAACTGGAAAGCATTGCATGTTAGAGGAATTGTGGTTTGTATCAGTTTCAGAAGAAGAGTTGACCTAGATATGGTCCGTATATGTTGGAAACACCCTTATTTTGTTCTGACCACAGTCAAGTTTCCTGCTGTATTAGAGACTCTCAGAAAGTAAGAGCGTGCTTCTTGCTCTAAAGCAGAGTGTGTTTCATGGATGAGAACTGTGCAGTGTGTTTCCCTTCGGAAATGGAGTTAAATCCCAGGCTCTGTGTCTTCCTACAAGCAAGAAATCTTTTCAAGTAAAGTCAGTCACTTTTCAGCTCAATGGAAGCTACATCGTTCATGAAGCTCACACGTTTCTCGCTCTTAACTTGAAAGCATTGCATGTTAATGGAACTCTGCTTTGTATCAGTTTCAGAAGAAGAGTTGACAGAGATATGGTCCGTATGTGTAGGAAACTCCGTTATTTTGTTCTGACCACAGTCACGTTTCCTGCTCTATTAGAGATTCTTAGAAAGCATGAGCGTGCTTCTTGCTCTAAAGCAGAGTGTGTTTCATGGATGAGAACTATGCTTTGTGTTTCCCTTCAGAAATGGAGTTAAATTCCAGGCTCTGTGTCTTCCTACAAGCAAGACATCTTTTCGGGTATACTCAGTGACTTTTCCGCTCAAAGGAAGCTACATTGTTCCCGAAGCTCACACGTTTCTCCCACTTAACTGGAAAACATTGCATGTTAGAGGAACTGTGGTTTATATTAGTTTCAGAAGAAGGGTTGACCTAGATATGGTCCGTACAGTAGGAAACACCGTTATTTTGTTCTGACCACAGTCAAGTTTCCTGCTGTATTAGAGACTCTCAGAAAGCAAGAGCGTGCTTCTTGCTCTAAAGCAGAGTGTGTTTCATGGATGAGAACTGTGCTGTGTGTTTCTCTTCAGAAATGGAGTTAAATCCCAGGCTCTGTGTCTTCCTACAATCAAGACATGTGTTCAGGTAAACTAAGTCACTTCTCTGCTCTAAGGAAGCTACATCGTTCACGAAGCTCACAAGTTTCTCACTCTTAACTGGAAAGCATTGCATGTTAGAGGAACTGTGGTTTGTATCAGTTTCAGAAGAAGAGTTGACCTAGATATGGTCCGTATATGTTGGAAACACCCTTATTTTGTTCTGACCACAGTCAAGTTTCCTGCTGTATTAGAGACTCTCAGAAAGCAAGAGCGTGCTTCTTGCTCTAAAGCAGAGTGTGTTTCATGGATGAGAACTGTGCAGTGTGTTTCCCTTCGGAAATGGAGTTAAATCCCAGGCTCTGTGTCTTCCTACAAGCAAGAAATCTTTTCAAGTAAAGTCAGTCAATTTTCAGCTCAATGGAAGCTACATCGTTCATGAAGCTCACACGTTTCTCGCTCTTAACTTGAAAGCATTGCATGTTAATGGAACTGTGCTTTGTATCAGTTTCAGAAGAAGAGTTGACAGAGATATGGTCCGTATGTGTAGGAAACTCCGTTATTTTGTTCTGACCACAGTCACGTTTCCTGCTCTATTAGAGATTCTTAGAAAGCATGAGCGTGCTTCTTGCTCTAAAGCAGAGTGTGTTTCATGGATGAGAACTATGCTTTGTGTTTCCCTTCAGAAATGGAGTTAAATTCCAGGCTCTGTGTCTTCCTACAAGCAAGACATCTTTTCGGGTATGCTCAGTGACTTTTCCGCTCAAAGGAAGCTACATTGTTCCCGAAGCTCACACGTTTCTCCCACTTAACTGGAAAACATTGCATGTTAGAGGAACTGTGGTTTATATTAGTTTCAGAAGAAGGGTTGACCTAGATATGGTCCGTACAGTAGGAAACACCGTTATTTTGTTCTGACCACAGTCAAGTTTCCTGCTGTATTAGAGACTCTCAGAAAGCAAGAGCGTGCTTCTTGCTCTAAAGCAGAGTGTGTTTCATGGATGAGAACTGTGCTGTGTGTTTCTCTTCAGAAATGGAGTTAAATCCCAGGCTCTGTGTCTTCCTACAATCAAGACATGTGTTCAGGTAAACTAAGTCACTTCTCTGCTCTAAGGAAGCTACATCGTTCACGAAGCTCACAAGTTTCTCACTCTTAACTGGAAAGCATTGCATGTTAGAGGAACTGTGGTTTGTATCAGTTTCAGAAGAAGAGTTGACCTAGATATGGTCCGTATATGTTGGAAACACCCTTATTTTGTTCTGACCACAGTCAAGTTTCCTGCTGTATTAGAGACTCTCAGAAAGCAAGAGCGTGCTTCTTGCTCTAAAGCAGAGTGTGTTTCATGGATGAGAACTGTGCAGTGTGTTTCCCTTCGGAAATGGAGTTAAATCCCACGCTCTGTGTCTTCCTACAAGCAAGAAATCTTTTCAAGTAAAGTCAGTCACTTTTCAGCTCAATGGAAGCTACATCGTTCATGAAGCTCACACGTTTCTCGCTCTTAACTTGAAAGCATTGCATGTTAATGGAACTCTGCTTTGTATCAGTTTCAGAAGAAGAGTTGACAGAGATATGGTCCGTATGTGTAGGAAACTCCGTTATTTTGTTCTGACCACAGTCACGTTTCCTGCTCTATTAGAGATTCTTAGAAAGCATGAGCGTGCTTCTTGCTCTAAAGCAGAGTGTGTTTCATGGATGAGAACTATGCTTTGTGTTTCCCTTCAGAAATGGAGTTAAATTCCAGGCTCTGTGTCTTCCTACAAGCAAGACATCTTTTCGGGTATACTCAGTGACTTTTCCGCTCAATGAAGCTACATTGTTCCCGAAGCTCACACGTTTCTCCCACTTAACTGGAAAACATTGCATGTTAGAGGAACTGTGGTTTATATTAGTTTCAGAAGAAGGGTTGACCTAGATATGGTCCGTACAGTAGGAAACACCGTTATTTTGTTCTGACCACAGTCAAGTTTCCTGCTGTATTAGAGACTCTCAGAAAGCAAGAGCGTGCTTCTTGCTCTAAAGCAGAGTGTGTTTCATGGATGAGAACTGTGCTGTGTGTTTCTCTTCAGAAATGGAGTTAAATCCCAGGCTCTGTGTCTTCCTACAATCAAGACATGTGTTCAGGTAAACTAAGTCACTTCTCTGCTCTAAGGAAGCTACATCGTTCACGAAGCTCACAAGTTTCTCACTCTTAACTGGAAAGCATTGCATGTTAGAGGAACTGTGGTTTGTATCAGTTTCAGAAGAAGAGTTGACCTAGATATGGTCCGTACAGTAGGAAACACCGTTATTTTGTTCTGACCACAGTCAAGTTTCCTGCTGTATTAGAGACTCTCAGAAAGCAAGAGGTGCTTCTTGCTCTAAAGCAGAGTGTGTTTCATGGATGAGAACTGTGCAGTGTGTTTCCCTTCAGAAATGGAGTTAAATCCCAGGCTCTGTGTCTTCCTACAAGCAAGAAATCTTTTCAAGTAAAGTCAGTCACTTTTCAGCTCAATGGAAGCTACATCGTTCATGAAGCTCACACGTTTCTCGTTCTTAACTTGAAAGCATTGCATGTTAATGGAACTGTGCTTTGTATCAGTTTCAGAAGAAGAGTTGAACGAGATATGGTCCGTATGTGTCGGAAACACCGTTATTTTTTTCTGACAACAGTCACGTTTCCTGCTGTATTAGAGACACTTTGAAAGCAAGAGCGTGCTTCTTGCTCTAAAGCAGAGTGTGTTTCATGGATGAGAACTGTGCTGTGTGTTTCTCTTCAGAAATGGAGTTAAATCCCAGGCTCTGTGTCTTCCTACAATCAAGACATGTGTTCAGGTAAACTAAGTCACTTCTCTGCTCAAAGGAAGCTACATCGTTCACGAAGCTCACAAGTTTCTCACTCTTAACTGGAAAGCATTGCATGTTATAGGAACTGTGCTTTGTATCAGTTTCAGAAGAAGAGTTGACCTAGATATGGTCCGTACAGTAGGAAACACCTTTATTTTGTTCTGACCACAGTCAAGTTCCCTGCTGTATTAGAGACTCTCAGAGAGCAAGAGCGTGCTTCTTGCTCTAAAGCAGAGTGTGTTTCATGGATGAGAACTATGCTTTGTGTTTCCCTTCAGAAATGGAGTTAAATTCCAGGCTCTGTGTCTTCCTACAAGCAAGACATCTTTTCGGGTATACTCAGTGACTTTTTCGCTCAAAGGAAGCTACATTGTTCCGGAAGCTCACACGTTTCTCCCACTTAACTGGAAAACATTGCATGTTAGAGGAACTGTGGTTTATATTAGTTTCAGAAGAAGGGTTGACCTAGATATGGTCCGTACAGTAGGAAACACCGTTATTTTGTTCTGACCACAGTCAAGTTTCCTGCTGTATTAGAGACTCTCAGAAAGCAAGAGCGTGCTTCTTGCTCTAAAGCAGAGTGTGTTTCATGGATGAGAACTGTGCTGTGTGTTTCTCTTCAGAAATGGAGTTAAATCCCAGGCTCTGTGTCTTCCTACAATCAAGACATATGTTCAGGTAAACTAAGTCACTTCTCTGCTCTAAGGAAGCTACATCGTTCACGAAGCTCACAAGTTTCTCACTCTTAACTGGAAAGCATTGCATGTTAGAGGAACTGTGGTTTGTATCAGTTTCAGAAGAAGAGTTGACCTAGATATGGTCCGTATATGTTGGAAACACCCTTATTTTGTTCTGACCACAGTCAATTTTCCTGCTGTATTAGAGACTCTCAGAAAGCAAGAGCATGCTTCTTGCTCTAAAGCAGAGTGTGTTTCATGGATGAGAACTGTGCAGTGTGTTTCCCTTCGGAAATGGAGTTAAATCCCAGGCTCTGTGTCTTCCTACAAGCAAGAAATCTTTTCAAGTAAAGTCAGTCACTTTTCAGCTCAATGGAAGCTACATCGTTCATGAAGCTCACACGTTTCTCGCTCTTAACTTGAAAGCATTGCATGTTAATGGAACTCTGCTTTGTATCAGTTTCAGAAGAAGAGTTGACAGAGATATGGTCCGTATGTGTAGGAAACTCCGTTATTTTGTTCTGACCACAGTCACGTTTCCTGCTCTATTAGAGATTCTTAGAAAGCATGAGCGTGCTTCTTGCTCTAAAGCAGAGTGTGTTTCATGGATGAGAACTATGCTTTGTGTTTCCCTTCAGAAATGGAGTTAAATTCCAGGCTCTGTGTCTTCCTACAAGCAAGACATCTTTTCGGGTATACTCAGTGACTTTTCCGCTCAAAGGAAGCTACATTGTTCCCGAAGCTCACACGTTTCTCCCACTTAACTGGAAAACATTGCATGTTAGAGGAACTGTGGTTTATATTAGTTTCAGAAGAAGGGTTGACCTAGATATGGTCCGTACAGTAGGAAACACCGTTATTTTGTTCTGACCACAGTCAAGTTTCCTGCTGTATTAGAGACTCTCAGAAAGCAAGAGCGTGCTTCTTGCTCTAAAGCAGAGTGTGTTTCATGGATGAGAACTGTGCTGTGTGTTTCTCTTCAGAAATGGAGTTAAATCCCAGGCTCTGTGTCTTCCTACAATCAAGACATGTGTTCAGGTAAACTAAGTCACTTCTCTGCTCTAAGGAAGCTACATCGTTCACGAAGCTCACAAGTTTCTCACTCTTAACTGGAAAGCATTGCATGTTAGAGGAACTGTGGTTTGTATCAGTTTCAGAAGAAGAGTTGACCTAGATATGGTCCGTATATGTTGGAAACACCCTTATTTTGTTCTGACCACAGTCAAGTTTCCTGCTGTATTAGAGACTCTCAGAAAGCAAGAGGTGCTTCTTGCTCTAAAGCAGAGTGTGTTTCATGGATGAGAACTGTGCAGTGTGTTTCCCTTCAGAAATGGAGTTAAATCCCAGGCTCTGTGTCTTCCTACAAGCAAGAAATCTTTTCAAGTAAAGTCAGTCACTTTTCAGCTCAATGGAAGCTACATCGTTCATGAAGCTCACACGTTTCTCGCTCTTAACTTGAAAGCATTGCATGTTAATGGAACTGTGCTTTGTATCAGTTTCAGAAGAAGAGTTGACAGAGATATGGTCCGTATGTGTAGGAAACACCGTTATTTTTTTCTGACAACAGTCACGTTTCCTGCTGTATTAGAGACACTTTGAAAGCAAGAGCGTGCTTCTTGCTCTAAAGCAGAGTGTGTTTCATTAATGAGAACTGTGCTGTGTGTTTCTCTTCAGAAATGGAGTTAAATCCCAGGCTCTGTGTCTTCCTACAATCAAGACATGTGTTCAGGTAAACTAAGTCACTTCTCTGCTCAAAGGAAGCTACATCGTTCACGAAGCTCACAAGTTTCTCACTCTTAACTGGAAAGCATTGCATGTTAGAGGAACTGTGGTTTGTATCAGTTTCAGAAGAAGAGTTGACCTAGATATGGTCCGTACAGTAGGAAACATCGTTATTTTGTTCTGACCACAGTCAAGTTTCTGCTGTATTAGAGACTCTCAGAGAGCAAGAGCGTGCTTCTTGCTCTAAAGCAGAGTGTGTTTCATGGATGAGAACTATGCTTTGTGTTTCCCTTCAGAAATGGAGTTAAATTCCAGGCTCTGTGTCTTCCTACAAGCAAGACATCTTTTCGGGTATACTCAGTGACTTTTTCGCTCAAAGGAAACTACATTGTTCCGGAAGCTCACACGTTTCTCCCACTTAACTGGAAAACATTGCATGTTAGAGGAACTGTGGTTTATATTAGTTTCAGAAGAAGGGTTGACCTAGATATGGTCCGTACAGTAGGAAACACCGTTATTTTGTTCTGACCACAGTCAAGTTTCCTGCTGTATTAGAGACTCTCAGAAAGCAAGAGCGTGCTTCTTGCTCTAAAGCAGAGTGTGTTTCATGGATGAGAACTGTGCTGTGTGTTTCTCTTCAGAAATGGAGTTAAATCCCAGGCTCTGTGTCTTCCTACAATCAAGACATGTGTTCAGGTAAACTAAGTCACTTCTCTGCTCTAAGGAAGCTACATCGTTCACGAAGCTCACAAGTTTCTCACTCTTAACTGGAAAGCATTGCATGTTAGAGGAACTGTGGTTTGTATCAGTTTCAGAAGAAGAGTTGACCTAGATATGGTCCGTATATGTTGGAAACACCCTTATTTTGTTCTGACCACAGTCAAGTTTCCTGCTGTATTAGAGACTCTCAGAAAGCAAGAGCGTGCTTCTTGCTCTAAAGCAGAGTGTGTTTCATGGATGAGAACTGTGCAGTGTGTTTCCCTTCGGAAATGGAGTTAAATCCCAGGCTCTGTGTCTTCCTACAAGCAAGAAATCTTTTCAAGTAAAGTCAGTCAATTTTCAGCTCAATGGAAGCTACATCGTTCATGAAGCTCACACGTTTCTCGCTCTTAACTTGAAAGCATTGCATGTTAATGGAACTGTGCTTTGTATCAGTTTCAGAAGAAGAGTTGACAGAGATATGGTCCGTATGTGTAGGAAACTCCGTTATTTTGTTCTGACCACAGTCACGTTTCCTGCTCTATTAGAGATTCTTAGAAAGCATGAGCGTGCTTCTTGCTCTAAAGCAGAGTGTGTTTCATGGATGAGAACTATGCTTTGTGTTTCCCTTCAGAAATGGAGTTAAATTCCAGGCTCTGTGTCTTCCTACAAGCAAGACATCTTTTCGGGTATGCTCAGTGACTTTTCCGCTCAAAGGAAGCTACATTGTTCCCGAAGCTCACACGTTTCTCCCACTTAACTGGAAAACATTGCATGTTAGAGGAACTGTGGTTTATATTAGTTTCAGAAGAAGGGTTGACCTAGATATGGTCCGTACAGTAGGAAACACCGTTATTTTGTTCTGACCACAGTCAAGTTTCCTGCTGTATTAGAGACTCTCAGAAAGCAAGAGCGTGCTTCTTGCTCTAAAGCAGAGTGTGTTTCATGGATGAGAACTGTGCTGTGTGTTTCTCTTCAGAAATGGAGTTAAATCCCAGGCTCTGTGTCTTCCTACAATCAAGACATGTGTTCAGGTAAACTAAGTCACTTCTCTGCTCTAAGGAAGCTACATCGTTCACGAAGCTCACAAGTTTCTCACTCTTAACTGGAAAGCATTGCATGTTAGAGGAACTGTGGTTTGTATCAGTTTCAGAAGAAGAGTTGACCTAGATATGGTCCGTATATGTTGGAAACACCCTTATTTTGTTCTGACCACAGTCAAGTTTCCTGCTGTATTAGAGACTCTCAGAAAGCAAGAGCGTGCTTCTTGCTCTAAAGCAGAGTGTGTTTCATGGATGAGAACTGTGCAGTGTGTTTCCCTTCGGAAATGGAGTTAAATCCCACGCTCTGTGTCTTCCTACAAGCAAGAAATCTTTTCAAGTAAAGTCAGTCACTTTTCAGCTCAATGGAAGCTACATCGTTCATGAAGCTCACACGTTTCTCGCTCTTAACTTGAAAGCATTGCATGTTAATGGAACTCTGCTTTGTATCAGTTTCAGAAGAAGAGTTGACAGAGATATGGTCCGTATGTGTAGGAAACTCCGTTATTTTGTTCTGACCACAGTCACGTTTCCTGCTCTATTAGAGATTCTTAGAAAGCATGAGCGTGCTTCTTGCTCTAAAGCAGAGTGTGTTTCATGGATGAGAACTATGCTTTGTGTTTCCCTTCAGAAATGGAGTTAAATTCCAGGCTCTGTGTCTTCCTACAAGCAAGACATCTTTTCGGGTATACTCAGTGACTTTTCCGCTCAAAGGAAGCTACATTGTTCCCGAAGCTCACACGTTTCTCCCACTTAACTGGAAAACATTGCATGTTAGAGGAACTGTGGTTTATATTAGTTTCAGAAGAAGGGTTGACCTAGATATGGTCCGTACAGTAGGAAACACCGTTATTTTGTTCTGACCACAGTCAAGTTTCCTGCTGTATTAGAGACTCTCAGAAAGCAAGAGCGTGCTTCTTGCTCTAAAGCAGAGTGTGTTTCATGGATGAGAACTGTGCTGTGTGTTTCTCTTCAGAAATGGAGTTAAATCCCAGGCTCTGTGTCTTCCTACAATCAAGACATGTGTTCAGGTAAACTAAGTCACTTCTCTGCTCTAAGGAAGCTACATCGTTCACGAAGCTCACAAGTTTCTCACTCTTAACTGGAAAGCATTGCATGTTAGAGGAACTGTGGTTTGTATCAGTTTCAGAAGAAGAGTTGACCTAGATATGGTCCGTACAGTAGGAAACACCGTTATTTTGTTCTGACCACAGTCAAGTTTCCTGCTGTATTAGAGACTCTCAGAAAGCAAGAGGTGCTTCTTGCTCTAAAGCAGAGTGTGTTTCATGGATGAGAACTGTGCAGTGTGTTTCCCTTCAGAAATGGAGTTAAATCCCAGGCTCTGTGTCTTCCTACAAGCAAGAAATCTTTTCAAGTAAAGTCAGTCACTTTTCAGCTCAATGGAAGCTACATCGTTCATGAAGCTCACACGTTTCTCGTTCTTAACTTGAAAGCATTGCATGTTAATGGAACTGTGCTTTGTATCAGTTTCAGAAGAAGAGTTGAACGAGATATGGTCCGTATGTGTCGGAAACACCGTTATTTTTTTCTGACAACAGTCACGTTTCCTGCTGTATTAGAGACACTTTGAAAGCAAGAGCGTGCTTCTTGCTCTAAAGCAGAGTGTGTTTCATGGATGAGAACTGTGCTGTGTGTTTCTCTTCAGAAATGGAGTTAAATCCCAGGCTCTGTGTCTTCCTACAATCAAGACATGTGTTCAGGTAAACTAAGTCACTTCTCTGCTCAAAGGAAGCTACATCGTTCACGAAGCTCACAAGTTTCTCACTCTTAACTGGAAAGCATTGCATGTTATAGGAACTGTGCTTTGTATCAGTTTCAGAAGAAGAGTTGACCTAGATATGGTCCGTACAGTAGGAAACACCTTTATTTTGTTCTGACCACAGTCAAGTTCCCTGCTGTATTAGAGACTCTCAGAGAGCAAGAGCGTGCTTCTTGCTCTAAAGCAGAGTGTGTTTCATGGATGAGAACTATGCTTTGTGTTTCCCTTCAGAAATGGAGTTAAATTCCAGGCTCTGTGTCTTCCTACAAGCAAGACATCTTTTCGGGTATACTCAGTGACTTTTTCGCTCAAAGGAAGCTACATTGTTCCGGAAGCTCACACGTTTCTCCCACTTAACTGGAAAACATTGCATGTTAGAGGAACTGTGGTTTATATTAGTTTCAGAAGAAGGGTTGACCTAGATATGGTCCGTACAGTAGGAAACACCGTTATTTTGTTCTGACCACAGTCAAGTTTCCTGCTGTATTAGAGACTCTCAGAAAGCAAGAGCGTGCTTCTTGCTCTAAAGCAGAGTGTGTTTCATGGATGAGAACTGTGCTGTGTGTTTCTCTTCAGAAATGGAGTTAAATCCCAGGCTCTGTGTCTTCCTACAATCAAGACATATGTTCAGGTAAACTAAGTCACTTCTCTGCTCTAAGGAAGCTACATCGTTCACGAAGCTCACAAGTTTCTCACTCTTAACTGGAAAGCATTGCATGTTAGAGGAACTGTGGTTTGTATCAGTTTCAGAAGAAGAGTTGACCTAGATATGGTCCGTATATGTTGGAAACACCCTTATTTTGTTCTGACCACAGTCAATTTTCCTGCTGTATTAGAGACTCTCAGAAAGCAAGAGCATGCTTCTTGCTCTAAAGCAGAGTGTGTTTCATGGATGAGAACTGTGCAGTGTGTTTCCCTTCGGAAATGGAGTTAAATCCCAGGCTCTGTGTCTTCCTACAAGCAAGAAATCTTTTCAAGTAAAGTCAGTCACTTTTCAGCTCAATGGAAGCTGCATCGTTCATGAAGCTCACACGTTTCTCGCTCTTAACTTGAAAGCATTGCATGTTAATGGAACTCTGCTTTGTATCAGTTTCAGAAGAAGAGTTGACAGAGATATGGTCCGTATGTGTAGGAAACTCCGTTATTTTGTTCTGACCACAGTCACGTTTCCTGCTCTATTAGAGATTCTTAGAAAGCATGAGCGTGCTTCTTGCTCTAAAGCAGAGTGTGTTTCATGGATGAGAACTATGCTTTGTGTTTCCCTTCAGAAATGGAGTTAAATTCCAGGCTCTGTGTCTTCCTACAAGCAAGACATCTTTTCGGGTATACTCAGTGACTTTTCCGCTCAAAGGAAGCTACATTGTTCCCGAAGCTCACACGTTTCTCCCACTTAACTGGAAAACATTGCATGTTAGAGGAACTGTGGTTTATATTAGTTTCAGAAGAAGGGTTGACCTAGATATGGTCCGTACAGTAGGAAACACCGTTATTTTGTTCTGACCACAGTCAAGTTTCCTGCTGTATTAGAGACTCTCAGAAAGCAAGAGCGTGCTTCTTGCTCTAAAGCAGAGTGTGTTTCATGGATGAGAACTGTGCTGTGTGTTTCTCTTCAGAAATGGAGTTAAATCCCAGGCTCTGTGTCTTCCTACAATCAAGACATGTGTTCAGGTAAACTAAGTCACTTCTCTGCTCTAAGGAAGCTACATCGTTCACGAAGCTCACAAGTTTCTCACTCTTAACTGGAAAGCATTGCATGTTAGAGGAACTGTGGTTTGTATCAGTTTCAGAAGAAGAGTTGACCTAGATATGGTCCGTATATGTTGGAAACACCCTTATTTTGTTCTGACCACAGTCAAGTTTCCTGCTGTATTAGAGACTCTCAGAAAGCAAGAGGTGCTTCTTGCTCTAAAGCAGAGTGTGTTTCATGGATGAGAACTGTGCAGTGTGTTTCCCTTCAGAAATGGAGTTAAATCCCAGGCTCTGTGTCTTCCTACAAGCAAGAAATCTTTTCAAGTAAAGTCAGTCACTTTTCAGCTCAATGGAAGCTACATCGTTCATGAAGCTCACACGTTTCTCGCTCTTAACTTGAAAGCATTGCATGTTAATGGAACTGTGCTTTGTATCAGTTTCAGAAGAAGAGTTGACAGAGATATGGTCCGTATGTGTAGGAAACACCGTTATTTTTTTCTGACAACAGTCACGTTTCCTGCTGTATTAGAGACACTTTGAAAGCAAGAGCGTGCTTCTTGCTCTAAAGCAGAGTGTGTTTCATTAATGAGAACTGTGCTGTGTGTTTCTCTTCAGAAATGGAGTTAAATCCCAGGCTCTGTGTCTTCCTACAATCAAGACATGTGTTCAGGTAAACTAAGTCACTTCTCTGCTCAAAGGAAGCTACATCGTTCACGAAGCTCACAAGTTTCTCACTCTTAACTGGAAAGCATTGCATGTTAGAGGAACTGTGGTTTGTATCAGTTTCAGAAGAAGAGTTGACCTAGATATGGTCCGTACAGTAGGAAACATCGTTATTTTGTTCTGACCACAGTCAAGTTTCTGCTGTATTAGAGACTCTCAGAGAGCAAGAGCGTGCTTCTTGCTCTAAAGCAGAGTGTGTTTCATGGATGAGAACTATGCTTTGTGTTTCCCTTCAGAAATGGAGTTAAATTCCAGGCTCTGTGTCTTCCTACAAGCAAGACATCTTTTCGGGTATACTCAGTGACTTTTTCGCTCAAAGGAAACTACATTGTTCCGGAAGCTCACACGTTTCTCCCACTTAACTGGAAAACATTGCATGTTAGAGGAACTGTGGTTTATATTAGTTTCAGAAGAAGGGTTGACCTAGATATGGTCCGTACAGTAGGAAACACCGTTATTTTGTTCTGACCACAGTCAAGTTTCCTGCTGTATTAGAGACTCTCAGAAAGCAAGAGCGTGCTTCTTGCTCTAAAGCAGAGTGTGTTTCATGGATGAAAACTGTGCTGTGTGTTTCTCTTCAGAAATGGAGTTAAATCCCAGGCTCTGTGTCTTCCTACAATCAAGACATGTGTTCAGGTAAACTAAGTCACTTCTCTGCTCTAAGGAAGCTACATCGTTCACGAAGCTCACAAGTTTCTCACTCTTAACTGGAAAGCATTGCATGTTAGAGGAACTGTGGTTTGTATCAGTTTCAGAAGAAGAGTTGACCTAGATATGGTCCGTATATGTTGGAAACACCCTTATTTTGTTCTGACCACAGTCAAGTTTCCTGCTGTATTAGAGACTCTCAGAAAGCAAGAGCGTGCTTCTTGCTCTAAAGCAGAGTGTGTTTAATGGATGAGAACTGTGCAGTGTGTTTCCCTTCGGAAATGGAGTTAAATCCCAGGCTCTGTGTCTTCCTACAAGCAAGAAATCTTTTCAAGTAAAGTCAGTCACTTTTCAGCTCAATGGAAGCTACATCGTTCATGAAGCTCACACGTTTCTCGCTCTTAACTTGAAAGCATTGCATGTTAATGGAACTCTGCTTTGTATCAGTTTCAGAAGAAGAGTTGACAGAGATATGGTCCGTATGTGTAGGAAACTCCGTTATTTTGTTCTGACCACAGTCACGTTTCCTGCTCTATTAGAGATTCTTAGAAAGCATGAGCGTGCTTCTTGCTCTAAAGCAGAGTGTGTTTCATGGATGAGAACTATGCTTTGTGTTTCCCTTCAGAAATGGAGTTAAATTCCAGGCTCTGTGTCTTCCTACAAGCAAGACATCTTTTCGGGTATACTCAGTGACTTTTCCGCTCAAAGGAAGCTACATTGTTCCCGAAGCTCACACGTTTCTCCCACTTAACTGGAAAACATTGCATGTTAGAGGAACTGTGGTTTATATTAGTTTCAGAAGAAGGGTTGACCTAGATATGGTCCGTACAGTAGGAAACACCGTTATTTTGTTCTGACCACAGTCAAGTTTCCTGCTGTATTAGAGACTCTCAGAAAGCAAGAGCGTGCTTCTTGCTCTAAAGCAGAGTGTGTTTCATGGATGAGAACTGTGCTGTGTGTTTCTCTTCAGAAATGGAGTTAAATTCCAGGCTCTGTGTCTTCCTACAAGCAAGACATCTTTTCGGGTATACTCAGTGACTTTTTCGCTCAAAGGAAGCTACATTGTTCCGGAAGCTCACACGTTTCTCCCACTTAACTGGAAAACATTGCATGTTACAGGAACTGTGGTTTATATTAGTTTCAGAAGAAGGGTTGACCTAGATATGGTCCGTACAGTAGGAAAAACCATTATTTTGTTCTGACCACAGTCAAGTTTCCTGCTGTATTAGAGACTCTCAGAAAGCAAGAGCGTGCTTCTTGCTCTAAAGCAGAGTGTGTTTCATGGATGAGAACTGTGCAGTGTGTTTCCCTTCGGAAATGGAGTTAAATCCCAGGCTCTGTGTCTTCCTACAAGCAAGAAATCTTTTCAAGTAAAGTCAGTCACTTTTCAGCTCAATGGAAGCTACATCGTTCATGAAGCTCACACGTTTCTCGCTCTTAACTTGAAATCATTGCATGTTAATGGAACTCTGCTTTGTATCAGTTTCAGAAGAAGAGTTGTCAGAGATATGGTTCGTATGTGTAGGAAACTCCGTTATTTTGTTCTGACCACAGTCACGTTTCCTGCTCTATTAGAGATTCTTAGAAAGCATGAGCGTGCTTCTTGCTCTAAAGCAGAGTGTGTTTCATGGATGAGAACTATGCTTTGTGTTTCCCTTCAGAAATGGAGTTAAATTCCAGGCTCTGTGTCTTCCTACAAGCAAGACATCTTTTCGGGTATACTCAGTGACTTTTCCGCTCAAAGGAAGCTACATTGTTCCCGAAGCTCACACGTTTCTCCCACTTAACTGGAAAACATTGCAGGTTAGAGGAACTGTGGTTTATATTAGTTTCAGAAGAAGGGTTGACCTAGATATGGTCCGTACAGTAGGAAACACCGTTATTTTGTTCTGACCACAGTCAAGTTTCCTGCTGTATTAGAGACTCTCAGAAAGCAAGAGCGTGCTTCTTGCTCTAAAGCAGAGTGTGTTTCATGGATGAGAACTGTGCTGTGTGTTTCTCTTCAGAAATGGAGTTATATCCCAGGCTCTGTGTCTTCCTACAATCAAGACATGTGTTCAGGTAAACTAAGTCACTTCTCTGCTCTAAGGAAGCTACATCGTTCACGAAGCTCACAAGTTTCTCACTCTTAACTGGAAAGCATTGCATGTTAGAGGAACTGTGGTTTGTATCAGTTTCAGAAGAAGAGTTGACCTAGATATGGTCCGTATATGTTGGAAACACCCTTATTTTGTTCTGACCACAGTCAAGTTTCCTGCTGTATTAGAGACTCTCAGAAAGCAAGAGGTGCTTCTTGCTCTAAAGCAGAGTGTGTTTCATGGATGAGAACTGTGCTGTGTGTTTCTCTTCAGAAATGGAGTTAAATCCCAGGCTCTGTGTCTTCCTACAATCAAGACATATGTTCAGGTAAACTAAGTCACTTCTCTGCTCTAAGGAAGCTACATCGTTCACGAAGCTCACAAGTTTCTCACTCTTAACTGGAAAGCATTGCATGTTAGAGGAACTGTGGTTTGTATCAGTTTCAGAAGAAGAGTTGACCTAGATATGGTCCGTATATGTTGGAAACACCCTTATTTTGTTCTGACCACAGTCAATTTTCCTGCTGTATTAGAGACTCTCAGAAAGCAAGAGCATGCTTCTTGCTCTAAAGCAGAGTGTGTTTCATGGATGAGAACTGTGCAGTGTGTTTCCCTTCGGAAATGGAGTTAAATCCCAGGCTCTGTGTCTTCCTACAAGCAAGAAATCTTTTCAAGTAAAGTCAGTCACTTTTCAGCTCAATGGAAGCTACATCGTTCATGAAGCTCACACGTTTCTCGCTCTTAACTTGAAAGCATTGCATGTTAATGGAACTCTGCTTTGTATCAGTTTCAGAAGAAGAGTTGACAGAGATATGGTCCGTATGTGTAGGAAACTCCGTTATTTTGTTCTGACCACAGTCACGTTTCCTGCTCTATTAGAGATTCTTAGAAAGCATGAGCGTGCTTCTTGCTCTAAAGCAGAGTGTGTTTCATGGATGAGAACTATGCTTTGTGTTTCCCTTCAGAAATGGAGTTAAATTCCAGGCTCTGTGTCTTCCTACAAGCAAGACATCTTTTCGGGTATACTCAGTGACTTTTCCGCTCAAAGGAAGCTACATTGTTCCCGAAGCTCACACGTTTCTCCCACTTAACTGGAAAACATTGCATGTTAGAGGAACTGTGGTTTATATTAGTTTCAGAAGAAGGGTTGACCTAGATATGGTCCGTACAGTAGGAAACACCGTTATTTTGTTCTGACCACAGTCAAGTTTCCTGCTGTATTAGAGACTCTCAGAAAGCAAGAGCGTGCTTCTTGCTCTAAAGCAGAGTGTGTTTCATGGATGAGAACTGTGCTGTGTGTTTCTCTTCAGAAATGGAGTTAAATCCCAGGCTCTGTGTCTTCCTACAATCAAGACATGTGTTCAGGTAAACTAAGTCACTTCTCTGCTCTAAGGAAGCTACATCGTTCACGAAGCTCACAAGTTTCTCACTCTTAACTGGAAAGCATTGCATGTTAGAGGAACTGTGGTTTGTATCAGTTTCAGAAGAAGAGTTGACCTAGATATGGTCCGTATATGTTGGAAACACCCTTATTTTGTTCTGACCACAGTCAAGTTTCCTGCTGTATTAGAGACTCTCAGAAAGCAAGAGGTGCTTCTTGCTCTAAAGCAGAGTGTGTTTCATGGATGAGAACTGTGCAGTGTGTTTCCCTTCAGAAATGGAGTTAAATCCCAGGCTCTGTGTCTTCCTACAAGCAAGAAATCTTTTCAAGTAAAGTCAGTCACTTTTCAGCTCAATGGAAGCTACATCGTTCATGAAGCTCACACGTTTCTCGCTCTTAACTTGAAAGCATTGCATGTTAATGGAACTGTGCTTTGTATCAGTTTCAGAAGAAGAGTTGACAGAGATATGGTCCGTATGTGTAGGAAACACCGTTATTTTTTTCTGACAACAGTCACGTTTCCTGCTGTATTAGAGACACTTTGAAAGCAAGAGCGTGCTTCTTGCTCTAAAGCAGAGTGTGTTTCATTAATGAGAACTGTGCTGTGTGTTTCTCTTCAGAAATGGAGTTAAATCCCAGGCTCTGTGTCTTCCTATAATCAAGACATGTGTTCAGGTAAACTAAGTCACTTCTCTGCTCAAAGGAAGCTACATCGTTCACGAAGCTCACAAGTTTCTCACTCTTAACTGGAAAGCATTGCATGTTAGAGGAACTGTGGTTTGTATCAGTTTCAGAAGAAGAGTTGACCTAGATATGGTCCGTACAGTAGGAAACATCGTTATTTTGTTCTGACCACAGTCAAGTTTCTGCTGTATTAGAGACTCTCAGAGAGCAAGAGCGTGCTTCTTGCTCTAAAGCAGAGTGTGTTTCATGGATGAGAACTATGCTTTGTGTTTCCCTTCAGAAATGGAGTTAAATTCCAGGCTCTGTGTCTTCCTACAAGCAAGACATCTTTTCGGGTATACTCAGTGACTTTTTCGCTCAAAGGAAACTACATTGTTCCGGAAGCTCACACGTTTCTCCCACTTAACTGGAAAACATTGCATGTTAGAGGAACTGTGGTTTATATTAGTTTCAGAAGAAGGGTTGACCTAGATATGGTCCGTACAGTAGGAAACACCGTTATTTTGTTCTGACCACAGTCAAGTTTCCTGCTGTATTAGAGACTCTCAGAAAGCAAGAGCGTGCTTCTTGCTCTAAAGCAGAGTGTGTTTCATGGATGAAAACTGTGCTGTGTGTTTCTCTTCAGAAATGGAGTTAAATCCCAGGCTCTGTGTCTTCCTACAATCAAGACATGTGTTCAGGTAAACTAAGTCACTTCTCTGCTCTAAGGAAGCTACATCGTTCACGAAGCTCACAAGTTTCTCACTCTTAACTGGAAAGCATTGCATGTTAGAGGAACTGTGGTTTGTATCAGTTTCAGAAGAAGAGTTGACCTAGATATGGTCCGTATATGTTGGAAACACCCTTATTTTGTTCTGACCACAGTCAAGTTTCCTGCTGTATTAGAGACTCTCAGAAAGCAAGAGCGTGCTTCTTGCTCTAAAGCAGAGTGTGTTTAATGGATGAGAACTGTGCAGTGTGTTTCCCTTCGGAAATGGAGTTAAATCCCAGGCTCTGTGTCTTCCTACAAGCAAGAAATCTTTTCAAGTAAAGTCAGTCACTTTTCAGCTCAATGGAAGCTACATCGTTCATGAAGCTCACACGTTTCTCGCTCTTAACTTGAAAGCATTGCATGTTAATGGAACTCTGCTTTGTATCAGTTTCAGAAGAAGAGTTGACAGAGATATGGTCCGTATGTGTAGGAAACTCCGTTATTTTGTTCTGACCACAGTCACGTTTCCTGCTCTATTAGAGATTCTTAGAAAGCATGAGCGTGCTTCTTGCTCTAAAGCAGAGTGTGTTTCATGGATGAGAACTATGCTTTGTGTTTCCCTTCAGAAATGGAGTTAAATTCCAGGCTCTGTGTCTTCCTACAAGCAAGACATCGTTTCGGGTATACTCAGTGACTTTTCCGCTCAAAGGAAGCTACATTGTTCCCGAAGCTCACACGTTTCTCCCACTTAACTGGAAAACATTGCATGTTAGAGGAACTGTGGTTTATATTAGTTTCAGAAGAAGGGTTGACCTAGATATGGTCCGTACAGTAGGAAACACCGTTATTTTGTTCTGACCACAGTCAAGTTTCCTGCTGTATTAGAGACTCTCAGAAAGCAAGAGCGTGCTTCTTGCTCTAAAGCAGAGTGTGTTTCATGGATGAGAACTGTGCTGTGTGTTTCTCTTCAGAAATGGAGTTAAATTCCAGGCTCTGTGTCTTCCTACAAGCAAGACATCTTTTCGGGTATACTCAGTGACTTTTTCGCTCAAAGGAAGCTACATTGTTCCGGAAGCTCACACGTTTCTCCCACTTAACTGGAAAACATTGCATGTTACAGGAACTGTGGTTTATATTAGTTTCAGAAGAAGGGTTGACCTAGATATGGTCCGTACAGTAGGAAAAACCGTTATTTTGTTCTGACCACAGTCAAGTTTCCTGCTGTATTAGAGACTCTCAGAAAGCAAGAGCGTGCTTCTTGCTCTAAAGCAGAGTGTGTTTCATGGATGAGAACTGTGCAGTGTGTTTCCCTTCGGAAATGGAGTTAAATCCCAGGCTCTGTGTCTTCCTACAAGCAAGAAATCTTTTCAAGTAAAGTCAGTCACTTTTCAGCTCAATGGAAGCTACATCGTTCATGAAGCTCACACGTTTCTCGCTCTTAACTTGAAATCATTGCATGTTAATGGAACTCTGCTTTGTATCAGTTTCAGAAGAAGAGTTGTCAGAGATATGGTTCGTATGTGTAGGAAACTCCGTTATTTTGTTCTGACCACAGTCACGTTTCCTGCTCTATTAGAGATTCTTAGAAAGCATGAGCGTGCTTCTTGCTCTAAAGCAGAGTGTGTTTCATGGATGAGAACTATGCTTTGTGTTTCCCTTCAGAAATGGAGTTAAATTCCAGGCTCTGTGTCTTCCTACAAGCAAGACATCTTTTCGGGTATACTCAGTGACTTTTCCGCTCAAAGGAAGCTACATTGTTCCCGAAGCTCACACGTTTCTCCCACTTAACTGGAAAACATTGCAGGTTAGAGGAACTGTGGTTTATATTAGTTTCAGAAGAAGGGTTGACCTAGATATGGTCCGTACAGTAGGAAACACCGTTATTTTGTTCTGACCACAGTCAAGTTTCCTGCTGTATTAGAGACTCTCAGAAAGCAAGAGCGTGCTTCTTGCTCTAAAGCAGAGTGTGTTTCATGGATGAGAACTGTGCTGTGTGTTTCTCTTCAGAAATGGAGTTATATCCCAGGCTCTGTGTCTTCCTACAATCAAGACATGTGTTCAGGTAAACTAAGTCACTTCTCTGCTCTAAGGAAGCTACATCGTTCACGAAGCTCACAAGTTTCTCACTCTTAACTGGAAAGCATTGCATGTTAGAGGAACTGTGGTTTGTATCAGTTTCAGAAGAAGAGTTGACCTAGATATGGTCCGTATATGTTGGAAACACCCTTATTTTGTTCTGACCACAGTCAAGTTTCCTGCTGTATTAGAGACTCTCAGAAAGCAAGAGGTGCTTCTTGCTCTAAAGCAGAGTGTGTTTCATGGATGAGAACTGTGCAGTGTGTTTCCCTTCAGAAATGGAGTTAAATCCCAGGCTCTGTGTCTTCCTACAAGCAAGAAATCTTTTCAAGTAAAGTCAGTCACTTTTCAGCTCAATGGAAGCTACATCGTTCATGAAGCTCACACGTTTCTCGCTCTTAACTTGAAAGCATTGCATGTTAATGGAACTGTGCTTTGTATCAGTTTCAGAAGAAGAGTTGACAGAGATATGGTCCGTATGTGTAGGAAACACCGTTATTTTTTTCTGACAGCAGTCACGTTTCCTGCTGTATTAGAGACACTTTGAAAGCAAGAGCGTGCTTCTTGCTCTAAAGCAGAGTGTGTTTCATGGATGAGAACTGTGCTGTGTGTTTCTCTTCAGAAATGGAGTTAAATCCCAGGCTCTGTGTCTTCCTACAATCAAGACATGTGTTCAGGTAAACTAAGTCACTTCTCTGCTCAAAGGAAGCTACATCGTTCACGAAGCTCACAAGTTTCTCACTCTTAACTGGAAAGCATTGCATGTTAGAGGAACTGTGGTTTGTATCAGTTTCAGAAGAAGAGTTGACCTAGATATGGTCCGTACAGTAGGAAACATCGTTATTTTGTTCTGACCACAGTCAAGTTTCTGCTGTATTAGAGACTCTCAGAGAGCAAGAGCGTGCTTCTTGCTCTAAAGCAGAGTGTGTTTCATGGATGAGAACTATGCTTTGTGTTTCCCTTCAGAAATGGAGTTAAATTCCAGGCTCTGTGTCTTCCTACAAGCAAGACATCTTTTCGGGTATACTCAGTGACTTTTTCGCTCAAAGGAAACTACATTGTTCCGGAAGCTCACACGTTTCTCCCACTTAACTGGAAAACATTGCATGTTAGAGGAACTGTGGTTTATATTAGTTTCAGAAGAAGGGTTGACCTAGATATGGTCCGTACAGTAGGAAACACCGTTATTTTGTTCTGACCACAGTCAAGTTTACTGCTGTATTAGAGACTCTCAGAAAACAAGAGCGTGCTTCTTGCTCTAAAGCAGAGTGTGTTTCATGGATGAAAACTGTGCTGTGTGTTTCTCTTCAGAAATGGAGTTAAATCCCAGGCTCTGTGTCTTCCTACAATCAAGACATGTGTTCAGGTAAACTAAGTCACTTCTCTGCTCTAAGGAAGCTACATCGTTCACGAAGCTCACAAGTTTCTCACTCTTAACTGGAAAGCATTGCATGTTAGAGGAACTGTGGTTTGTATCAGTTTCAGAAGAAGAGTTGACCTAGATATGGTCCGTATATGTTGGAAACACCCTTATTTTGTTCTGACCACAGTCAAGTTTCCTGCTGTATTAGAGACTCTCAGAAAGCAAGAGCGTGCTTCTTGCTCTAAAGCAGAGTGTGTTTCATGGATGAGAACTGTGCAGTGTGTTTCCCTTCGGAAATGGAGTTAAATCCCAGGCTCTGTGTCTTCCTACAAGCAAGAAATCTTTTCAAGTAAAGTCAGTCACTTTTCAGCTCAATGGAAGCTACATCGTTCATGAAGCTCACACGTTTCTCGCTCTTAACTTGAAAGCATTGCATGTTAATGGAACTGTGCTTTGTATCAGTTTCAGAAGAAGAGTTGACAGAGATATGGTCCGTATGTGTAGGAAACTCCGTTATTTTGTTCTGACCACAGTCACGTTTCCTGCTCTATTAGAGATTCTTAGAAAGCATGAGCGTGCTTCTTGCTCTAAAGCAGAGTGTGTTTCATGGATGAGAACTATGCTTTGTGTTTCCCTTCAGAAATGGAGTTAAATTCCAGGCTCTGTGTCTTCCTACAAGCAAGACATCGTTTCGGGTATACTCAGTGACTTTTCCGCTCAAAGGAAGCTACATTGTTCCCGAAGCTCACACGTTTCTCCCACTTAACTGGAAAACATTGCATGTTAGAGGAACTGTGGTTTATATTAGTTTCAGAAGAAGGGTTGACCTAGATATGGTCCGTACAGTAGGAAACACCGTTATTTTGTTCTGACCACAGTCAAGTTTCCTGCTGTATTAGAGACTCTCAGAAAGCAAGAGCGTGCTTCTTGCTCTAAAGCAGAGTGTGTTTCATGGATGAGAACTGTGCTGTGTGTTTCTCTTCAGAAATGGAGTTAAATTCCAGGCTCTGTGTCTTCCTACAAGCAAGACATCTTTTCGGGTATACTCAGTGACTTTTTCGCTCAAAGGAAGCTACATTGTTCCGGAAGCTCACACGTTTCTCCCACTTAACTGGAAAACATTGCATGTTACAGGAACTGTGGTTTATATTAGTTTCAGAAGAAGGGTTGACCTAGATATGGTCCGTACAGTAGGAAAAACCGTTATTTTGTTCTGACCACAGTCAAGTTTCCTGCTGTATTAGAGACTCTCAGAAAGCAAGAGCGTGCTTCTTGCTCTAAAGCAGAGTGTGTTTCATGGATGAGAACTGTGCAGTGTGTTTCCCTTCGGAAATGGAGTTAAATCCCAGGCTCTGTGTCTTCCTACAAGCAAGAAATCTTTTCAAGTAAAGTCAGTCACTTTTCAGCTCAATGGAAGCTACATCGTTCATGAAGCTCACACGTTTCTCGCTCTTAACTTGAAATCATTGCATGTTAATGGAACTCTGCTTTGTATCAGTTTCAGAAGAAGAGTTGTCAGAGATATGGTTCGTATGTGTAGGAAACTCCGTTATTTTGTTCTGACCACAGTCACGTTTCCTGCTCTATTAGAGATTCTTAGAAAGCATGAGCGTGCTTCTTGCTCTAAAGCAGAGTGTGTTTCATGGATGAGAACTATGCTTTGTGTTTCCCTTCAGAAATGGAGTTAAATTCCAGGCTCTGTGTCTTCCTACAAGCAAGACATCTTTTCGGGTATACTCAGTGACTTTTCCGCTCAAAGGAAGCTACATTGTTCCCGAAGCTCACACGTTTCTCCCACTTAACTGGAAAACATTGCAGGTTAGAGGAACTGTGGTTTATATTAGTTTCAGAAGAAGGGTTGACCTAGATATGGTCCGTACAGTAGGAAACACCGTTATTTTGTTCTGACCACAGTCAAGTTTCCTGCTGTATTAGAGACTCTCAGAAAGCAAGAGCGTGCTTCTTGCTCTAAAGCAGAGTGTGTTTCATGGATGAGAACTGTGCTGTGTGTTTCTCTTCAGAAATGGAGTTAAATCCCAGGCTCTGTGTCTTCCTACAATCAAGACATGTGTTCAGGTAAACTAAGTCACTTCTCTGCTCTAAGGAAGCTACATCGTTCACGAAGCTCACAAGTTTCTCACTCTTAACTGGAAAGCATTGCATGTTAGAGGAACTGTGGTTTGTATCAGTTTCAGAAGAAGAGTTGACCTAGATATGGTCCGTATATGTTGGAAACACCCTTATTTTGTTCTGACCACAGTCAAGTTTCCTGCTGTATTAGAGACTCTCAGAAAGCAAGAGGTGCTTCTTGCTCTAAAGCAGAGTGTGTTTCATGGATGAGAACTGTGCAGTGTGTTTCCCTTCAGAAATGGAGTTAAATCCCAGGCTCTGTGTCTTCCTACAAGCAAGAAATCTTTTCAAGTAAAGTCAGTCACTTTTCAGCTCAATGGAAGCTACATCGTTCATGAAGCTCACACGTTTCTCGCTCTTAACTTGAAAGCATTGCATGTTAATGGAACTGTGCTTTGTATCAGTTTCAGAAGAAGAGTTGACAGAGATATGGTCCGTATGTGTAGGAAACACCGTTATTTTTTTCTGACAGCAGTCACGTTTCCTGCTGTATTAGAGACACTTTGAAAGCAAGAGCGTGCTTCTTGCTCTAAAGCAGAGTGTGTTTCATGGATGAGAACTGTGCTGTGTGTTTCTCTTCAGAAATGGAGTTAAATCCCAGGCTCTGTGTCTTCCTACAATCAAGACATGTGTTCAGGTAAACTAAGTCACTTCTCTGCTCAAAGGAAGCTACATCGTTCACGAAGCTCACAAGTTTCTCACTCTTAACTGGAAAGCATTGCATGTTAGAGGAACTGTGGTTTGTATCAGTTTCAGAAGAAGAGTTGACCTAGATATGGTCCGTACAGTAGGAAACATCGTTATTTTGTTCTGACCACAGTCAAGTTTCTGCTGTATTAGAGACTCTCAGAGAGCAAGAGCGTGCTTCTTGCTCTAAAGCAGAGTGTGTTTCATGGATGAGAACTATGCTTTGTGTTTCCCTTCAGAAATGGAGTTAAATTCCAGGCTCTGTGTCTTCCTACAAGCAAGACATCTTTTCGGGTATACTCAGTGACTTTTTCGCTCAAAGGAAACTACATTGTTCCGGAAGCTCACACGTTTCTCCCACTTAACTGGAAAACATTGCATGTTAGAGGAACTGTGGTTTATATTAGTTTCAGAAGAAGGGTTGACCTAGATATGGTCCGTACAGTAGGAAACACCGTTATTTTGTTCTGACCACAGTCAAGTTTACTGCTGTATTAGAGACTCTCAGAAAGCAAGAGCGTGCTTCTTGCTCTAAAGCAGAGTGTGTTTCATGGATGAAAACTGTGCTGTGTGTTTCTCTTCAGAAATGGAGTTAAATCCCAGGCTCTGTGTCTTCCTACAATCAAGACATGTGTTCAGGTAAACTAAGTCACTTCTCTGCTCTAAGGAAGCTACATCGTTCACGAAGCTCACAAGTTTCTCACTCTTAACTGGAAAGCATTGCATGTTAGAGGAACTGTGGTTTGTATCAGTTTCAGAAGAAGAGTTGACCTAGATATGGTCCGTATATGTTGGAAACACCCTTATTTTGTTCTGACCACAGTCAAGTTTCCTGCTGTATTAGAGACACTCAGAAAGCAAGAGCGTGCTTCTTGCTCTAAAGCAGAGTGTGTTTCATGGATGAGAACTGTGCAGTGTGTTTCCCTTCGGAAATGGAGTTAAATCCCAGGCTCTGTGTCTTCCTACAAGCAAGAAATCTTTTCAAGTAAAGTCAGTCACTTTTCAGCTCAATGGAAGCTACATCGTTCATGAAGCTCACACGTTTCTCGCTCTTAACTTGAAATCATTGCATGTTAATGGAACTCTGCTTTGTATCAGTTTCAGAAGAAGAGTTGACAGAGATATGGTTCGTATGTGTAGGAAACTCCGTTATTTTGTTCTGACCACAGTCACGTTTCCTGCTCTATTAGAGATTCTTAGAAAGCATGAGCGTGCTTCTTGCTCTAAAGCAGAGTGTGTTTCATGGATGAGAACTATGCTTTGTGTTTCCCTTCAGAAATGGAGTTAAATTCCAGGCTCTGTGTCTTCCTACAAGCAAGACATCTTTTCGGGTATACTCAGTGACTTTTCCGCTCAAAGGAAGCTACATTGTTCCCGAAGCTCACACGTTTCTCCCACTTAACTGGAAAACATTGCAGGTTAGAGGAACTGTGGTTTATATTAGTTTCAGAAGAAGGGTTGACCTAGATATGGTCCGTACAGTAGGAAACACCGTTATTTTGTTCTGACCACAGTCAAGTTTCCTGCTGTATTAGAGACTCTCAGAAAGCAAGAGCGTGCTTCTTGCTCTAAAGCAGAGTGTGTTTCATGGATGAGAACTGTGCTGTGTGTTTCTCTTCAGAAATGGAGTTAAATCCCAGGCTCTGTGTCTTCCTACAATCAAGACATGTGTTCAGGTAAACTAAGTCACTTCTCTGCTCTAAGGAAGCTACATCGTTCACGAAGCTCACAAGTTTCTCACTCTTAACTGGAAAGCATTGCATGTTAGAGGAACTGTGGTTTGTATCAGTTTCAGAAGAAGAGTTGACCTAGATATGGTCCGTATATGTTGGAAACACCCTTATTTTGTTCTGACCACAGTCAAGTTTCCTGCTGTATTAGAGACTCTCAGAAAGCAAGAGGTGCTTCTTGCTCTAAAGCAGAGTGTGTTTCATGGATGAGAACTGTGCAGTGTGTTTCCCTTCAGAAATGGAGTTAAATCCCAGGCTCTGTGTCTTCCTACAAGCAAGAAATCTTTTCAAGTAAAGTCAGTCACTTTTCAGCTCAATGGAAGCTACATCGTTCATGAAGCTCACACGTTTCTCGCTCTTAACTTGAAAGCATTGCATGTTAATGGAACTGTGCTTTGTATCAGTTTCAGAAGAAGAGTTGACAGAGATATGGTCCGTATGTGTAGGAAACACCGTTATTTTTTTCTGACAGCAGTCACGTTTCCTGCTGTATTAGAGACACTTTGAAAGCAAGAGCGTGCTTCTTGCTCTAAAGCAGAGTGTGTTTCATGGATGAGAACTGTGCTGTGTGTTTCTCTTCAGAAATGGAGTTAAATCCCAGGCTCTGTGTCTTCCTACAATCAAGACATGTGTTCAGGTAAACTAAGTCACTTCTCTGCTCAAAGGAAGCTACATCGTTCACGAAGCTCACAAGTTTCTCACTCTTAACTGGAAAGCATTGCATGTTAGAGGAACTGTGGTTTGTATCAGTTTCAGAAGAAGAGTTGACCTAGATATGGTCCGTACAGTAGGAAACATCGTTATTTTGTTCTGACCACAGTCAAGTTTCTCCTGTATTAGAGACTCTCAGAGAGCAAGAGCGTGCTTCTTGCTCTAAAGCAGAGTGTGTTTCATGGATGAGAACTATGCTTTGTGTTTCCCTTCAGAAATGGAGTTAAATTCCAGGCTCTGTGTCTTCCTACAAGCAAGACATCTTTTCGGGTATACTCAGTGACTTTTTCGCTCAAAGGAAACTACATTGTTCCGGAAGCTCACACGTTTCTCCCACTTAACTGGAAAACATTGCATGTTAGAGGAACTGTGGTTTATATTAGTTTCAGAAGAAGGGTTGACCTAGATATGGTCCGTACAGTAGGAAAAACCGTTATTTTGTTCTGACCACAGTCAAGTTTCCTGCTGTATTAGAGACTCTCAGAAAGCAAGAGCGTGCTTCTTGCTCTAAAGCAGAGTGTGTTTCATGGATGAAAACTGTGCTGTGTGTTTCTCTTCAGAAATGGAGTTAAATCCCAGGCTCTGTGTCTTCCTACAATCAAGACATGTGTTCAGGTAAACTAAGTCACTTCTCTGCTCTAAGGAAGCTACATCGTTCACGAAGCTCACAAGTTTCTCACTCTTAACTGGAAAGCATTGCATGTTAGAGGAACTGTGGTTTGTATCAGTTTCAGAAGAAGAGTTGACCTAGATATGGTCCGTATATGTTGGAAACACCCTTATTTTGTTCTGACCACAGTCAAGTTTCCTGCTGTATTAGAGACTCTCAGAAAGCAAGAGCGTGCTTCTTGCTCTAAAGCAGAGTGTGTTTCATGGATGAGAACTGTGCAGTGTGTTTCCCTTCGGAAATGGAGTTAAATCCCAGGCTCTGTGTCTTCCTACAAGCAAGAAATCTTTTCAAGTAAGGTCAGTCACTTTTCAGCTCAATGGAAGCTACATCGTTCATGAAGCTCACACGTTTCTCGCTCTTAACTTGAAAGCATTGCATGTTAATGGAACTCTGCTTTGTATCAGTTTCAGAAGAAGAGTTGACAGAGATATGGTCCGTATGTGTAGGAAACTCCGTTATTTTGTTCTGACCACAGTCACGTTTCCTGCTCTATTAGAGATTCTTAGAAAGCATGAGCGTGCTTCTTGCTCTAAAGCAGAGTGTGTTTCATGGATGAGAACTATGCTTTGTGTTTCCCTTCAGAAATGGAGTTAAATTCCAGGCTCTGTGTCTTCCTACAAGCAAGACATCTTTTCGGGTATACTCAGTGACTTTTCCGCTCAAAGGAAGCTACATTGTTCCCGAAGCTCACACGTTTCTCCCACTTAACTGGAAAACATTGCATGTTAGAGGAACTGTGGTTTATATTAGTTTCAGAAGAAGGGTTGACCTAGATATGGTCCGTACAGTAGGAAACACCGTTATTTTGTTCTGACCACAGTCAAGTTTCCTGCTGTATTAGAGACTCTCAGAAAGCAAGAGCGTGCTTCTTGCTCTAAAGCAGAGTGTGTTTCATGGATGAGAACTGTGCAGTGTGGTTCCCTTCAGAAATGGAGTTAAATCCCAGGCTCTGTGTCTTCCTACAAGCAAGAAATCTTTTCAAGTAAAGTCAGTCACTTTTCAGCTCAATGGAAGCTACATCGTTCATGAAGCTCACACGTTTCTCGCTCTTAACTTGAAAGCATTGCATGTTAATGGAACTGTGGTTTGTATCAGTTTCAGAAGAAGAGTTGAACGAGATATGGTCCGTATGTGTCGGAAACACCGTTATTTTGATCTGACCACAGTCACGTTTCCTGCTGTATTAGAGAAACTTTGAAAGCAAGAGCGTGCTGCTTGCTCTAAAGTAGGGTGTGTTTCATGGATGAGACCTGTGCTGTGTGTTTCCATTCAGAAATGGAGTTAAATTCCAGGCCCTGTGTCTTCCTACAAGTAAGACATCATTTCAGGTAAACGCAGTCACTTTTTAGCTCAAATGAATATAAATCGTTTACGAAGATCACATGTTTCTAACTCTTAACTGAAAAGCAGTGGATGTGAGATGACTTGTAGGTTGTATAAGGTTCAGAAGCAGAGTTGAACTAGCAGTGGTCCGAATGTGTAGGAAACACCGTTCTTGTGTTCAGAGCACACTCAAGTTTCCTGCTCTATTAGAGACTCTAGAAAGCAAGAGTGTGCTTCTTCTTAAATGCAGAGTGTGTTTCATCGTGAGAAATGTGCTGTGTGTTTCCCTTCAGAAATGGAGTTAAATCACAGGGTCTGTGTCTTTCTACAAGCAAGACATCATTTCAGGTAAACGCAGTCACTTTTCAGCTCAAATGAATACAAATCATTTACAAAGCTCACACGTTTCTCACTCTTAACTGGAAAGCATTGCATGTTAGAGGAACTGTGGTTTGTATCAGTTTCAGAAGAAGAGTTAACCTAGATATGGTCCGTATATTTAGGAAACTCCGTTAATTTGTTCTGACCACAGTCACTTTTCCTGCTGTTAGAGACTCCTAGAAAGCAAGAGTGTGCTTCTTGCTCTAAAGCAGAGTGTGTTTCATGGATGAGAACTGTGCTTTGTATTTCCCTTCAGAAATGGAGTTAAATCCCCGGCTCTGTGTCTTCCTACAAGGAAGACATCTTTTCAGGTAAACTCAGTCACTATTCACCTCAAAGGAAGCTACATCGTTCACGAAGCTCAAACGTTTCTCGCTCTTTACAGGAAAGCATTGCATGTTAGAGGAACTGTGGTTTGTATCACATTCAGAAGAAGAATAGACCTAGATATGGTCCGTATGTGTAGGAAACACCTTTGTTTTGTTCTGACCACAGTCACGTTTCTTGCTGAATTAGAGACACATAGAAAGCAAGAGCATGCTTCTTGCTCTAAAGCAGAGTGTGTATCATGGATGAGAACAGTGCTGTGTGTTTCCCTTCAGAAATGGAGTTAAACTCACGGCTCTGTGTCTTCCTATAAGCAAGACATCATTTCAGGTAAACGCAGTAACTTTTCAGCTCAAATGAATATAAATCGTTTACAAAGTTCACACGTTTCTTGCTCTTAGCTGAAAATCATTGGATGTTAGATGACTTGTGGTTTATATCAGTTTAAGAAGCATAGTTGAACTATCAATGGTCCGTAAATGAAGTAAACCCCGTTATTTTGTTTGAGCACCCTCATGTTACTGGATCTATTAGAGACTCTAGAAAGTAAGAGCATGCTTCGTGCTCTAAAGCAGAGTGTGTTTCATGGATGAGAACTGGGCTGTGTGTTTCCCTTCAGAAATGGAGTTAAATCCCTGGCTCTGTATCTTCCTACAAGCAAGACATCTTTTCAGGTAAACTCAGTCACTTTTCAGCTCAAAGGAAGCTACATCGTTCATGAAGCTCACACGTTTCTAGCTCTTAACTGGAAAGCATTGCATGTTAGAGGAACTGTGGTTAGTATCAGTTTCAGAAGAAGAGTTGACCTAGATATGGTCCGTACAGTAGGAAACACCGTAATTTTGTTCTGACCACAGTCATGTTTCCTGCTCTATTAGAGACTCTTAGAAAGGAAGAGCGTGCTTCTTGCTCTAAAGCAGTGTGTGTTTAATGGATGAGAACAGTGCTGTGTGTTTCCCTACAGAAATGGAGTTAAATTCCTGGCTCCGCATCTTCCTACAAGCAAGACATCATTTCAGGTAAACGCAGTCACTTTTCAGCTTAAATGAATATAAATTGTTTACAAAGCTCACACGTTTCTTGCTCTTAGTAGAAAATCATTGGAGTTTAGATGACGTGTGGTTTGTATCATTTTCAGAAGCAGAGTTGAAGTAGCAATGGTCCATAAATAAAGGAAACACCGTTATTTTGTTTGAGCACCCTCTTGTTTCAGGCTCTATTAGAGACTCTAGTAAGCAAGAGCATGCTTCGTGCTCTAAAGCAGAGTGTGTGTCATGGATGAGAACTGTGCTGTGTGTTTCCCTTCAGAAATGGAGTTAAATCCCAGGCTCTGTTTCTTCCTAAAAGCAAGACATGTTTTTACGTAAACTCAGTCACTTTTCAGCTCAAAGGAAGCTACATCGTTCACGAAGCTCACACGTTTCTCGCTCTTAAAAGGAAAGCATTGCATGTTGGAGGAACTGTGGTTTGTATCAGTTTCAGAAGAAGAGTTGACCTAGATATGGTCCGTATGTGTAGGAAACACCTTTATTTTGTTCTGACCACAGTCACGTTTCCTGCTTTATTAGAGACACATGGAAAGCAAGAGCATGCTTCTTGCTCTAAAGCAGAGTGTGTTTCATGGATGAGAACTGTACTGTGTGTTTCCCTTCAGAAATGGCGTTAAATTCCAGGCCCCGTGTCTTCCTACAAGCAAGAAATCATTTCAGTTAAACTCAGTCAATTTCAGCTCAAATGAATATAAATCGTTTAAGAAGCTCACACGTTTCTCGCTCTTTATTGAAAAGCATTGGATGTTAGATTACTTGTGGTTTGTATCAGTTTCAGAAGCAGAGTTGAACTAGCAATGGTCCGTATGTGTAGGAAATACCGTTCTTTTCTTCTGAGCTCACTCACGTTTCCTGCTCTATTAGAGACTCTAGAAGGCAAGAGCATGCTTCGTGCTCTAAAGCAGAGTGTGTTTCATGGATGAGATCTGTGCTGTGTGTTTCCCTTCTGAATTGTAGTTAAGTCCCAGGCTCTGTGTCTTCCTACAAGCAAGACATCATTTCAGATAAACGCAGTCACTTTCCAGCTTAAATGAATATAAATCGTTTACGAAGATCACAAGTTTCTCACTCTTAACTGAAAAGCATTGGATGTTAGATGACTTGTGGTTTGTATCAGTTTCAGAAACAGAGTTGAACTAGCAGTGGTCCGTATGTGTAGGAAACACCGTTCTTTTGTTCTGAGCACACTCAAGTTTCCTGCTCTATTTAAACTCTAGAAAGCAAGAGTGTGCTTCTTCCTGAACGCAGAGTGTGTTTCATCGTGAGAACTGTGTTGAGTGTTTCCCTTCAGAAATGGAGTAAAATCACAGGCTCTGTATCTTCCTACAAGCAAAACTTCGTTTCATGTAAACTTAGTCACCTTTCAGCTCAAACTAAACTACATCGTTCATGAAGCTCACACGTTTCTTGCTCTTAGCTGAAAAGCATTGAATGTTAG